>CAUYLG010021620.1:0-129354 GCA_963573385.1 Cacajao melanocephalus | reverse complement strand
ACCCCCGTGGTGTTTACTTTTTATTTTATGTTACAAAAAAAAAAAAAAAAAAAAAAAAAAAAAAAAAAAAAAAAAAAAAAAAGAAAAGAAAAAGAAAAACAATTTTGGGAAATAATATTATCGATGTCAAACACGGCAAGGGGCCAGGTGTGGTGATGGATGCCTGTAAGCCCAGCAATTTGGGAGACTGAGGTGGAAGGATCGCTTGAGCCTGGGAGGCGGAGGTTGCAGTGAGCAGAGATCGTGCCACTACACTCCAGCCTGGGCGAGATCCTGTCCCCCCCCCAAAAAAAAACACAAAACACACCACAGTCAACAACAATAGAGAAGTTTCTGGGCTCTTATCATTTTAAACAGCTTTACTACTGACTCGAACGTTTGCCAGGATGTTCAGAAGGCTTGCTGGATGTGGATGACTGTGTGGGACTGTCCCTGGTATTATAAACTGCTGTCTGGTCCTGTCTACCTGTGGTGGGTCCGTATCACAGTGTCAACCAACCACCCCCAATATCCCACTTTTCCCCTAGGGGGCAGCACTCCCCCACTGAGACTGAGACCAATGGTTAATGATTTTTTTTTTTTTTTTTTTTAAGACAGTCTCGCTCTGTGGCTAGGCTGGAGTGCAGTGGTGTGATCTTGGCTCACTGCAACCTCCACCTCCGGGGTTCAAGCGATTCTCCTGCCTCAGCCAACCGAATAGCTGGGACTACAAGTGAACACCACCATGCCTAGCTAATTTTTGTATTTTTAGTAGAGACGGAGTTTCACCATGTTGGCTAGGATGGTCTCGATTTCTTGACCTTGTGATCCGCCCACCTTGGCCTCCCAAAGTGCTGGGATTACAGGCATGAGCCACCATGCCCAGCCCGGTTAGTGATTTTTGTTTGTTTGTTTGTTTTTGAGACGGAGTTTCACTCTAGCCCAGGCTGGAGTACAGTGGCATAATCTTGGCTCACTGCAACCTCTGCCTCCCAGGTTCAAGAGATTCTCCTGCCTCAGCCTCCCAAGTAGCTGGGATTACAGGCGCCTGCCACCACGCCCAGCTAATTTTTTTTTTTTTTTTTTTTTTGTATTTTTAGTAGAGACGGGGGTTTCACTATGTTCGCCAGGCTGGTCTCGAACTCCTGACCTCGTGATCAGCCCGCCTCGGCCTCCCAAAGTGCTGGGATTACAGGCATGAGCCACCACGCCCAGCCTGATTAATGGTATTTTATAAGCTTGGGCTTTATGGAAGTTCAGAGCAGGCTTCAGAGGGTCTTTGATACCAACAGGGCTGAGCCGGTGACCCAGAGAGGCCAGGTGGGCCTGGGCCTGTCTAAAGGGGCTGGCTTTTATTTGCCACTGCCTGCAGCTGCTGAACAAAAATTCTTGCTTCAGTTGCTATAACTTCCTTTTTTAAAAAAGAGAAATCTGAGGAGGCCAAGGTGGGCGGATCACCTGAGTCAGGAGTTCGAGGCCTGGGAGGCCCAGATCACAGCACTGCTCCAGCCTGGGCCACAGAGCGAGAATCTGTCTCAAAAAGAAAAAGAGAAATCTGGAAATGTGAAATAATGTGATGTCTTATAATTTTAATTGTACGCTCCAAGTTCTTCCTAATCTTTTAGTTGGAAAAAAAGTTTTAGTTTTTATCCTGTCTAGTTTTTTAAAAAGTTTTATTAAAGTATAATTGACGTAGGAAAAATTGCACATCCTTAATGTATACATTTTGATAAATTTGTTATTTCTTTTTTTTTTTTTTTGAGATGGAGTTTTGCTCTTGTTGCCCAGGCTGGAGTGCAATGGTGTGATCTCCGCCTCCCGGGTTCAAGTGATTCTCCTGCCTCAGCCTCCTGAGTAGCTGGGATTACAGCCCTGTGCCATCACACCTGGTTAATTTTGTATTTTTAGTAGAGAGGGGGGTTTCGCCATTTTGTCCAGCCTGGTCTCGAACCACCATGCCCAGCCATTTTGATTAGTTTGGATGATACAAGACTTTAGGCCAGGCACAGTGGCTTATGACTGTAATCCCAGCACTTTGGGAGGCCAAGGCATGAGGATCACCTGAGGTCAGGAGTTTGAGACCAGACTGGCCAAGATGGTGAAATCCCCTCTCTACTAAAATTGCAAATATTAGCCAGGTGTGGTGGTGGGTGCCTGTAGTCCCAGCTACTTGAGAGGCTGAGACAGAAGAACTGCCTGAACCGGGGAGGCAGAGGTTGCAGTGAGCCGAGATCATGTGACTGCACTCCAGCCTGGATGACAGAGTGAGACTCTGTCTCAAAAAAAAAAAAAAAAATAATAAGAAGAAGAATTTAAACCTAGGAACCAGGCCTGGTGACTCACGCCTGTAATCCCAGCACTTTGGGAGGCCAAAGCAGGCAGATCACCTGAGGTCAGGAGTTTGAGACCAGACTGGCCAAGATGGTGAAATCCCCTCTCCACTAAAAATACAAAAATGAGCTGGACGTGATGGTGGGCACCTATAATCCTAGCTACTTGGGAGGCAGAGATAGGAGAATGGCTTGAACCCAGGAGGTGGAGGTTGCAGTGGGCTGAGATGGTGCCTTTGCACTAGCCTGGGTGACAGAGTGAGACTCCATCTCAAAAAAAAAAAAGAAACCTACAGAAAAGTTAAAAATAATACACTGAATACCTTTGGAAGGTGAGTGCCTTTCATCCATATTCACCAGTTGACATTTTGCCACATTTGCTGTATCTTTCCTTCTCTCTCCACACAGGCAAACATACACACACACAGATACATACATTTTTGTTTTGTTTTGAGACAGGGTCTTGCTCTGTTGCCTAGGCTGGAATGCAGTGACTCAATCACAGCTCACTGTAGCCTGGACCTCCAGGGTTCAAGGAATTTTCCCGCCTCAGCCTCCCAAGTACCTGGGACTACAGGCACATTCCACCACACCTGGCTGAGTTTTGTATTTTTTGTAGAGATGGGGTCTGACCATGTTCAAGAGCCCACGCTGCTCTTGAACTCCGGAGCTGAAGGGATCCACAACCTTGGTCTCCAAAAAGTGCTGGGATTACAGGTGTGAGCCACCATGCCTGGCCCACACGTTGATTTTTGTTTTGTTTTTTTTTTACTCGAGATTATATGTGTAACACACATTTCTTTTTGATGAATCATTTACAAATGAATTGTAGCCATCCTGCTACTTCACCCCTAAATACTTCAGTATGCATCTCCTAATAATAAGCTCCTCTGTAGCTACAATCTCATTAATCACCCCTAGAAAAATTAGTAATTCCATAAAATCATGTAAGATACAGTCCGTATTTCAATTTCCCAGTTGTCCCTAAAATGTGTTTGTAGTTGTTTCATGCTCCTCAATACAGGACCTAACCAACGATCATGTTGCATTTGGTTGTCATAGCTCATTAACTCTCTCCTTCTCTCTTTATATATTTATTTATTTTTTGAGATGGAGTTTTGGTCTGTCACCCAGGCTGGAGTACAGTGGCATGATCTCCGCTCACTGCAACCTCCGCCTCCCAGTTCAATCGATCCTCCTGCCTCAGCTTCTTGAGTAGCTTGGGATTATAGGTGTGTACCACCACACCCAGCTATTTTTTGTATTTTTGTAGAAATAGGGTTTCACCATTTTGGCCAGCCTGATCTTGAACTCCTAATCCCAGATGATCTGCTCACCACAGCCTCCCAAAGTGCTGGGATTACAGGCGTGAGCCACCACGCCCAGCCTTTCTCTCCTTAAAAAAATTAAGCTATAATTGACCATATATATGTTAAGATCACAGGTCTGAATTTTTACATATACTGTATACATATGTAGTCCACCCAGGCACCTGGGTCACAATACATAATTTATTATTTTCCTCTCTCTATTTTTTTTATTCAGACAGGGTCTCTGTCACCCAGGCTGGAGTGCAGTGGCGTGATCTGGGCTCATTGCAACCTCCA
The DNA here is from genome assembly GCA_963573385.1 of Cacajao melanocephalus. Taxonomy (NCBI): domain Eukaryota; kingdom Metazoa; phylum Chordata; class Mammalia; order Primates; family Pitheciidae; genus Cacajao; species Cacajao melanocephalus. The sequence goes on along the minus strand of CAUYLG010021620.1, from coordinate 125,438 downwards.
TGTCTCAGGCTTAAGCGATCCTCCCACCTCAGCTTCCAGAGTAGCTGGGATTATAGACGCGCACCACCACACCTGGCTAATTTATGAATTTTTTATGGAGATGGGGTTTCGCTATGTTACCCAGGCTGCTCGTACTCCTGGGCTCAAGCAGTCCTCCCACCTCAACCTCCCAAAGTGCTGGGGTTACAGGTGTGAGTCACTGTGCCTGGCCCATCATTTGTTGTTTTTTAACCCCAAATGTGGCACCCATCTTTATAGTCTTCCCTGACACTGAAAGTTTCACGTGGTGGCTCACATCTGTAATCTCAGTGTTTTGGGAGGCCAAGGGAGGCGGATCACTTGAGCTCAGGAGTTTGAGACCAGCCTGGGCAATGTAGCAACACCCTGTCTCTACTGAAAACACAAAAATGAGCTGGGCATGGTGGTGTGCGCCTGTAGTCCCAGCTACTTGGGAGGCTGAGGCAGGAGAATCCCTTGAGTGTGGAGGCAGGGGTTGCAGTGAGCCGAGAGCTTATGCCACTGCACTTCAGCTTGGGCAACAGAGCGACACCCTGTCTTAAAAAAAAAAAAAGGATGGGTGGCCTAAAAAAGCAGCCTGTAGGGCAGATAGGATAGGAGGCCCCCAATTCATCAGTTGGAAGCTTCTGGTTTAGGATATCAAAGTGGTCTTTATTTATTTATTTATTTATTTTTTGAGACAGATTCACCCTGTTGCCCAAGTTGGAGTGCAGTGGCATGATCTCAGCTCACTGCAACCTCCGCCTCCCAGGTTCAGGTGATTCTCCTGCCTCAGCCTCCCTAGTAGCTGGGATTACAGGCACACATCACCACACCCAGCTAATTTTTGTACTTTTAGTAGAGAGGGGGTTTCACCATGTTAGCCAGGCTGGTCTGGCACTCCTGACTTCAGGTGATCCGCCTGCCTCAACTTCCCAACGTGCTGGGATTACAGACGTGAACCACCGCACCCGGCCCAAAGTGGTCTTAAGCTAACACATTTCATCACCTTGGTTGGGGGAGAAGGTTGGGAGCTCCCAACAGAGGCCTCCATGGGGAGAGGGTTGGGGAGCCGCCAAGGGAGGCCCCAAGGAGTTCGGATGGGCGCAGGGGTCTGCGATGGGACCCTCAAAGAGCACCTCTCTTCCCGCAGCTCCGGGATTGTGGAGGGCTGCGGGAGGTGGAGGTGACTGCCTGCCTGGTGTGGAAGGACTGGCCGCACCGAGTCCACCCCCACAGCCTTGTGGGGAAAGACTGCACTGATGGCGTCTGCAGGGTGCGGCTCCGGCCCCACGTCAGCCCCCGGCACAGGTAACCACCCCTGCACCCCACCTCTCATCCTTGATCATGGATATACTGGCCCCCGACCTCTCATCCTTGACCGTGGAGATTCTGACCCCTGACCTCTCATCCTTGATCGTGAAGATTCTGAGCAGCTGGAGATCACCCAGGGAAACCTTAACTGCAGAGGGCAGCTTAGGTAAACCCTCCCCACTGCCTCTCCTAGGTAGGGAAACTGAGGCCTGGGGACAGTGGAGGGCCTCACCTAGGCCTGGAGCCCTGACACACACATTCTGCTTATCTCAATTTTGTAGAGGAAGAAACTGAGGCACAGAGAGGGTAAGGAGCACAGATAATTGATGGCAGAGCTGGGATTTGACTCCAGACCTGACTTAGCTGCAAGGCCGGCCCTTTCTCTTACTTTACAATTTATCTTTTTTTTTTTTTTTGAGACGGAGTTTTGCTTTTGTTGTCCAAGCTGGAGTGCAATGACACAATCTCGGCTCACTGCAACCTCTGCCTCCCAGGTTCAAGCGATTCTCCTGCCTCAGCCTCCTGAGTAGCTGAGATTACAGGCGCCAGCTAGTTTTTGTATTTTTAGTAGAGACAGAGTTTCACCATGTTGTCCAGGCTAGTCTCGAACTCCTGACCTCAAGTGGTCTGCCTGCCTCGGCCTCCCAAAGTGCTGGGATTACAGGTGTGAGCCACCGCGCCGGCCTTCTGAGAGGTTTAAACCCCAGATCCTTTCTAATGCTGGGACCCCTGGGCCTGGGATGTCAGCCCCGGAGAGCCTGAGCCCCCACAGCAGTGTCTGCCAGAGCCCTCCTGCAGGTTAGGGCCACACCTGCCTGCTTAGCACTCCTCTCCCTCCCCCATCACCCCTCAGTTTTAACAACCTGGGCATTCAGTGTGTGAGGAAGAAGGAAATTGAGGCTGCCATTGAACGGAAGATTCAGCTGGGCATTGACCCCTACAATGGTGAGACCCCTCTGCCTGACCTGACCATCCTGTCCTCCCAAACCCCTTGCCTTCTGTGCTCACTCCAGGCCCCACCGTCCCCTCCAGCCCCATCCCTTCCCTGTTCCCCTGTGACCCAAAGAGGGTCTTCACCTCCCACCATCAGCCTCCTCGTATCTCCCCCCACAGCTGGGTCCCTGAAGAACCATCAGGAAGTAGACATGAATGTGGTGAGGATCTGCTTCCAGGCCTCGTATCGGGACCAGCAGGGACAGATGTGCCGCATGGACCCTGTGCTTTCCGAGCCTGTCTACGATAAGAGTGAGTTGAGAGCGCTGTGGCCATTTGGATTGTCCTTGGCTGCGGGCCTCAGAATGTCCTGCTTACGGTGACATGAGCGGCTCAGGTGCGGTGGCTCATGCCTGTAATCCCAGCACTTTGGGAGGTTGAGGTAGGAGGACTGCTTGAGCCCGGGAGTTCAAGACCAGCCTGGGCAACTTGGCAAAACCCTATTCTCTATAAAAAATTTAAAAATTAGCTGGGTGGCTGGGTGTGGTGGCTCATGCCTGTAATCCCACCACTTTGGGAGGCTGAGGCAGGCGGGTCACCTGAGAGGTCAGGAGTTTGAGACCAGCCTGGCCAACATAGCAAAACCCCGTCTCTATTAAAAATACAAAAATTAGCTGGGCACCGTGGCAGGTGACTGTAATCCTAGCTACTCAGGAGGCTGAGTCAGGAGAATTGCTTGAACCTGGGAGGTGGAGGTTGCAGTGAGCTGAGATTGCGCCACTGCGCTCCAGCCTGGGCAACAGAGTTAGACTCTGTTTTGAAAAATGTAGGGTCAAGCCCTACAGGGTTGTGGGGTGTCCCCTATTGCTGTGCTGAGGTGCAGAATCTGAGAAATAGGACACAGGACAAAAAAAAGCACAGCTGGGCTCAGGGGTGGGGGGGGCCACGCCACCTGTAAGCACAGACAGGCGAGGCCCTGAACGGCCAGGAGCGCCTGTAATTTTTGCATATAGGTTAGGTAGTGAGTGAGGTCATCTTAAGAACAGTGATGGGCCGGGCGTGGTGGCTCACACCTGTAATCCAAGCACTTTGGAGGCCAAGGTGGGCGGATCACCTGACGTCGGGAGTTCAAGACCAGCCTGACCAACATGGTGAAACCCCGTCTATTAAAAAAAAAAAGTAAAAAAAAAAACAAAAAAAAAAACAGTGATGGGTCGAGACAATCACATGTGCGATAAGCAAAGGGTCCACCCCCATTAGGTCCCCAAGGCAGGGAGGTGGGCCGTGTGCAGTGTAGAGGGGGCAGTGTCCATCTCTTATCCAGGCGCAGTCTACTTCTAAGGAATTCTATAGGAGGATGCTTTGAGTCAGCACAGCAGCAACGGAGCTGACAGGGCCTACCGCCACCTGCTAGCAGCTTCCAGTGATTTCTATAGGAGGATGCTTTGAGCCAGCACAGTAGCTAGAGATTTGGCAAGTTATACAGTCACCAAGTCGCGATTATACCGGAGGGGTTTTAAGCCCTTGGACGCTTGCAGGCTTGCTAACCTGCGGCCCCTTTCCACAAGAACTGGATGCAAGGTACTGCAGCTCCTTCTCAGGAGGAGTGACTCTTGCTCCAAGCCTGCCATACAGAGTGTATCTTTACGATACTGAATGCTGCCTCCTGGGTGACAAATTCTTGTCCTGGAATAACTGTTTTTCCCCTTAAATCATGCTCTGCACCATGTCTGCTCTAGATGTTCCTCTGACTATAAGCTGCTTATTCCTTAATTCATGCTCTGTACCGTGTCTGCTCTAGGCATTCCTCCGACTATGAACTAAAATATAATTATATATATGTAGGGAAATAACTGAGTAGTAACACTATAAACTAAGATATTTTTCAGGCACTAATTGTGCCGGGGATCTGCTTAACTCTCCTTCCTTGGTGCCCAGATTGGGGGTTACTCACAAAAAAAAAAAATAGCTGGGCATGGTGGCATGCACCTGTAGTCCCAGCTGCCTGGGAGGCTGAGGTGGGAAGATTGCTACAGCCTGGGAGGTTGAGGCTGCAGTGAGCTGGTCATGCCATTGCGCTCCAACCTGGGCAACAGAGTGAGACCTTAATCCCAGCACTTTAGGAGGCTAATGTAGGTGGATCACTTGAGGTCAGGAAACCAGCCTGGCCACCATGGTGAAACCGAGTCTCTCTGCAAAAAATAGCTGAGCATGGTGGCACACGCCAGTAATCCCAGCTGCCCGGGAGGCAGAGGTTGCAGTGAGCCGAGATTGCACCACTGCATTACAGCCTGGGCGACAGAGTGAGACTCTATCTCAAAAAAAAAAGAAAAAAAAACCCCAAACCCAAATAGTATCTTCTAGTGTTGTAGAATAAACAACCTGTACAACTGTACCAGGCAGCCCAAGGGAAGAGGCAGCATGAGTAATAGCCTCCCTCCGTTTTTGAGAGAATGCATTATGTTCCACAGATCACCGTGGTAGACTTCTGCTTACTTCTCAGTGCCCCGAGCTTGGTCCCATGGCCACTCCTAGTTGCATGGTGGTCTGGGAAAGCACGTGCTTAGATTTTTCAACCTCTATAGAGAGGTGCAGGCTTAGAAGAGGGGATGGGGAATAACTGGTAGGTTTTAGCCAACCTATAGTGACTGCTGTCAGCATCAAAATGGGATATTGATTCAGTCAGGGCATTTATGCATGCAAGTGACAGAATCCCAACTTAAACAGCCTTAAGTGGGAAGAAAAGAGAAGAATTTGTTCTATTAAGGAGAAAAATGCAGAAGTGCTTCAGGTCTGGCTGCATCCAGGACCTCAGTGATGTCATTAGGGATCTGTCTATTTCTGTCTCTCAACTGTTCTTCTTCCATGTGAGAGTCCTTGGCAGGTCCCTCTTATGCCTGTGTATAACTCCAGGCTTATATCGTACCTGCCTGGCACCTCTCCCCAACTCCCAAAGCTTCTTTTAGCTTCTCTTACCTAATACCTTTAGTTAAATTATCAGGTCTATCTCTCATTGGCCTGGTTTTGGTCATTTGCTCCTTTCTGACCAATCAGCTTTGGCCAGAGGGATGCACTGCTCTGATTGGCCAGGTCTGGGGCACGTGATCAATTACTGCTGAGCTAAGGTAGTGGGCTCTGCCCTGCCCAATTCCAGTTACTAAGATGAGGGGTGGTCTCTTGAGGGAAACTTGGGGGCTGTGAATAGAAGAGGAGCCAGGATTACTAGATGGGCAAAACAACAGGTGTCCACTACAAGATTACAGTCTATCAAACTCTCCTCAAGGAAGCTTCTCTGACCCAAGACCCCATCAACTCTCCCTGAGGCCTAAGGATCGCCCTTAAAAAAATTATTTCAGGCCAGGCACAGTGGCTCACGCCTGTAATCCCAGCACTTTGGGAGGCCGAGGAGGGCGGATCACGAGGTCAAGAGTTCGAGACCATCCTGACCAACATGGTGAAACCCCGACTCTACTAAAAATACAAAAAGTTAAGGCGGGCGGATCATGAGGTCAAGAGTTTGAGGCCATCCTGACCAACATGGTGAAACCCCTCTCTACTAAATATACAAAAAATTAGCCAGGCCTGATGGTGCATCCCTGTAATCCTAGCTACTCCGCTGGCTGAGGCAGGAGAATCGCTTGAACCCAGGAGGCAGAGGTTGTGGTGAGTCGAGATTGTGCCATCGCACTCCAGCCTGGGCGACAAGAGTGAAACTCAATCTAAAAAAAAAAAAAAAAATTAAAAAAAAATTTTTTTGAAATGTATAAAAAAAGAATTTGTTTATTATTTTTTTTTAGAGATAGGGTCTCACTCTGTTGCCTAGGCAGTCATTCAGAGGTATAGTCATGGCTTACGCAGCCTGAACTCCTGTGCGCAAGTGATCCTCCCAGTTCAGCCTCCAAGTGGCTCATGCCTGTAATCCCAGCACTTTGGGAGGCTGAGGCAGGAGAATGGCTCAAACCTGGGAGGTGGAGGTTGCAGTGAGCTGAGATCATGCCACTGAACTCCAGCCAGGGTGACAGATCAAGACTCTGTCACACACACACACACACAATATATATATATAATATATATTGTATATATATATTTATAATATATATTTATATAAATATATATTTATATAAATTTATATAAATGTATATAAATTTATATAAATATATCAAGTGATCCACCTGCCTCTGCCTCCCAAAGTGCTGTGATTACAGGTGTGAGCCACCTGGCAGAGGATTTTCCTTTTGGACAAACACTCACAGGACGTCAGTGTGAGTTTATATATATATATATTTTTTTTTTTTTGTAGAGCTAGGGTCTCACCATGTTGCCCAGGCTGGTCTGGGACTCCTAGGCTCAAACGATCCTCCCTCCTTGGTCTCTTAAGTGCTAGCATTACAGGTGTGAGCCACTACGCCTGGCTAATTTTTTTTTCTACTTTGAGAGAGAGAAGGTTTTGCTATGTTGCCCAGGCTGGTCTTGAACTTCTGGCCTCACATGATCTTCCTGCCTAGGCCCCTCAAAGTGCTGTGATTACAGGTGTGAGCTACCTCACCTAGCAAAGGATCTTCTTTTGTTTTGATTTTTTGTTTACGAGACAGTCTTTCTCTGTTGCCCACAATGGAGTGCAGTGGTGCGATCTCAATTCACTGCAACCTCCACCTTCCAGGTTTAAGCCATTTTCCTGCCTCAGCCTTCCGAGTAGCTGGGACCATGACTGGCTAATTTTTGTAATTTTTTTTTTCTTTTTGAGATGGAGTCTTACTCTGTTGCCCAGGCTAGAATGCAGTGGCACAATCTCAGCACACTGCAACCTCCACCTCCCAAGTTCAAGAAATTCTCCTGTCTCAGCCTCCCAAGTAGCTGGGATTACAGGCGCCTGCCACTGTGCCCAGCTAATTTTTGTATTTTTAGTAGAGATGGGGTTTCACCATCTTGGCTAGGCTGTTCTCGAACTCCTGACCTCGTGATCCACCCTCCTTAGCCTCCCAAAGTGCTGGGATTACAGGCAGAAGCCACTGCACCAAGCCCAATTTTTGTATTTTTAGTAGAGACAGGGTTTCACTATGTTCGTTAGGCTGGTCTCCAACTCCTGGCCTCAAGTGATCCACCTGCCTCTGCCTCCCAAAGTGCTGTGATTACAGGTGTGAGCCACCTGGCAGAGGATTTTCCTTTTGGACAAACACTCACAGGACGTCAGTGTGAGGGCTGGCAATTGTCCATTAACCCCTCCTGTCTGACTGACTTCTTTCTCCACCTGGACCGTGGTTCTAGGAAGATCAGATGCCCTGCCTTCTTGATTCCCCACCTCTCCAAGGCCCCTGGGATGGCACCCATTCGGTGCCCAGGTAGGGTTTGGTGGTGACTGAAATCTTGGGGTTTTTTTTTTTTTTTGAGACGGAGTCTTGCTCTTTCACCTAGGCTGTAGTGCAGTGGTGCGATCTTGGCTCACTGCAACCTCTGCCTCCCAGGTTAAGCAATTCTCCTGCCTCAGCCTCCTGAATAGCTGGGATTACAGGCGCATGCCACCACACCCGGCTAATTTTTTTTTTTTTTTTGAGACGGAGTTTCACTCTTGTTGCCCAAGCTGGAGTGCAATGGCGCAATCTCGGCTCACCGCAACCTTCTCCTCCCGGGTTCAAGTGATTCTCCTGCCTCAGCCTCCCGAGTAGCTGGGATTATAGGCATGCACTACCATGCCCAGCTAATTTTGTATTTTTAGTAGAGACAGGGTTTCTCCATGTTGGTCAGGCTGGTCTTGAACTCCAGACCTCAGGTGATCCGCCTGCCTCGGCCCTTCCAAAGTGCTGAGATTACAGGTGTGAGCCACCATGCCTGGCCTCATTTTTGTATTTTTAGTAGAGACAGGGGTTCACCATATTGGTCAGGCTGGTCTCGAACTCCTGACCTCATGATCCACCCGCCTCAGCCTCCCAAAGTGCTGGGCTTACAGGCTTGAGCCACCACGCCCAGCCTCGGGGTTTTTTTGTACACCTACCTCTTCCTTTTGCTCCTTCCCAGAATCCACAAACACGTCAGAGCTGCGGATTTGCCGAATCAACAAGGAGAGCGGACCGTGCACGGGTGGCGAGGAGCTCTACTTGCTGTGTGACAAAGTGCAGAAAGGTGAGGGGCCTGTTGCAGCAAGCCGGAACAGAGTGGGGTCTGGCAGCTCGGAAGGGTAGCCAGGGGGCCTGGGAGGGTGAAAGGATGAGAAGTTAACCAAGGCACCAGAGAGCAAGGGTCCAGAACACTGTCTTTGCAGTCAAACAGACCCAGCTGATGGGTTCATTCATTCCCTGAGTGGCCTGCTCACCTGTCTGTGTAGGAAGATGGAGGCTCGTCTGTGGTGGCCCATGCTGCATGCTGGGCGATGCCATCATAGAGCTCACAACATGTCCAGAGGACTGTGAGGTTAAGGGTGGGATTGCGTAAATAAACTGTTTATGATGCTTGTGATAAGGGCTATGGGTAAAGCAAAAAACAGAGGACAGGAGAAAACAGAGGACAGGAGAAGCAGCTCCACTTACTCACATCTGTTCAAATGTCCCTTCCTCAAAAGCGGCTCAGATGCGGTGGCTCATGCCTGTAATCCCAGCCCTTTGGGAGGCTGAGGCGGGCAGATCACTTGAGCTCAGGATGGAGACTAGTCTGGGCAACATGGTGAAACACCATGTCTACTAAAAATACAAAAATTGGCCAGGCGCAGTAGCTCATGCTTGTAACCCCAGCACCTTGGGAGGCCGAGGCAGGCGGATCACCTGAGGTTGGGAGTTCAAGACCAGCCTGGACAACATGGTGAAACCCCATCTCTACTAAAAAACACAAAAATTAGCTGGGTGTGGTGGCACACGTCTGTAATCCCAGCTACTCGGGAGGCTGAGGCAGGAGAATTGCTTGAACCTGGGAGGCCGAGGTTGCAGTGAGCCGAGATCAAGCCACTGCACTCCAGCCTGGGCGACAGAGTGAGACTCCATCTCAAAAAATAAATAAAATCGTGCTCGCTTCGGCAGCACATATACTAAAATTGGAACGATACAGAGAAGATTAGCATGGCCCCTGCACAAGGATGACACGCAAATTTGTGAAGCGTTCCATATTTTAAAAATTTTAAAAAAATAAATAAAGTGAAGGAACTGGTTCCAGAGATATCTAGTAACTTCCTTAAGTTATAACAGAGTTAGTAGTGAAGAGTTCTAGCCTTCCTGGGTTCCCGTCTTGGCTGTAACGCTTGCAGGCTGGGTGACCTTGGAGAAGGGACTTCACCTCTCTGTGCCTTTGTTTCCTTCTTTATATAATAGGGTACCTAATGGTACCTTCTTCATAGGGTTGTTGTGTGACTTAGAGGCAATCTGTATGCATCTGACACATGTAAAGCCTCAGTACATGGAGTCACTGTGATGACAGGCAATGCAGTAAGACGAGGAAAATCAACAGCAGGCAGAGAAGCATCATGAATCCTGACTCTTCCGCTACCAGCTGTGTGAAGTCTCAATACCTTAAGCCTCAGTTCCCTAACCCCCTTTTTTTTTAGAAACAGGCTTTCACTCTGTCATTTAGGCTGGAGTGGAGTGGGGCAATCATGGCTCACTGTAACCTCGACCTCCCAGGCTCAAGTGATCCTCCCACCTCAGCCTCCTGAATAGCTGGGACCACAGGCATGCGCCATCATGCCCAGCTAATTTTTGTATTTTCTTGTAAAGACAAAGTCTTGCTGTGTTGGCTAGGCTGGTCTTGAACTCTTGGCCTCAAGTGATCTGCCAGCCTCAGCCTCCCAAAGTGCTGGGATTACAGGTGTGGCCCACTACGCCTGGCTGGGCACCTTTTTTCTCTGCGACTGTACCTAGTACCTTTTTGCTATAACATATCATAGCTGTGAGTATGTCTCTGTGCTGTCCTGTGAGTCCTCTTACTGAACCACCTGCGGGTGATCTTGAGGATCCCTGGACATGAGGGGGACATTAATTCTACTTACCTCTTAGGTTGTTATAAGGATTAAATGAAATAATATATATAAAAATACATAAAACACTTAGTCACTGGCATATAATAGTTGCTCAATAGAAAGTTAGCTGCCACTATGATTTGTTTTTTGTTGTTGTTGTTTATTTTTTTTTGAGATGAAGTTTTGATCTTGTCACCCAGGCTGGAGTGCAATCGTGCAATCTCAGCTCACTGCAACCTCTGCCTCCCTGGTTCAAGCAATTCTCCTGCCTTAGCCTCCCAATTAGCTGGGATTACAGGCATGTGCTACCACGGCCAGCTCATTTTATATTTTTAGTAGAGATAGGGTTTCACTATGTTGGTCAGGCTGGTCTCAAACTCCTGATCTCGTGATCCACTCGTCTCGGCCTCCCAAAGTGCTGGGATTACAGGCATGAAACCCTGTGGCTGGCGATTAGTTATATTTTTAGGAATATTAGAGGCCGGGCACAGTGGCCCACGCCTGTAATCCCAGCACTTTGAGAGGCCAAAGTGGTTTGATTCCAGCCTGGGCAACATGGCAAAACCCCATCTTTACAAAAAACACACAAAAAATTAGCTGGCTGTGGTGGTGAATGCCTGTAGTCCTACTTGGGAGGCTGAGGTAGAAAGATCTCAAGCCCCAGAGGCGGAGGTTGCAGTGAGCCAAGATCATGCCATTGCACTCTAGCCTAGGTAACAGAGTGAGACCTTGTCTAAAAAAAAAAAAAAGGCCAGGCGCAGTGGCTCACACCTGCAATCCCAGTACTTTTGGAGGCCAAGGCGGGAGGATCACCTGAGGTCCGGAGTTTGAGACCAGCCTGGCCAACATGGTGAAACCCCGTTTCTACTAAAAATACAAAAATTAGCCGGGCACAGTGGCTCACACCTGTAATCCAAGCACTTTGCAGGCCAAGGTGGGCAGATCACCTGAGGTCAGGAGTTCAAGACCAGCCTGACCAACATGATGAAACCCTGTCTTTAAATTAAAAAAAAAAAAAAAAATTTTCCAGGCATGGTAGCACGCACTGTAATCCCAGCTAGTCCCGAGACAGGCAGGAATCACTTGAACCCGGGAGGTGAATGTTGCCTTGAGCCAAGATTGTGCCATTGCACTCCAGCCTGGGCAAGAACAAAACTCTATCTCAAAAAAAAAAGGAATATTAATCTTGATTTCGGGGGAGGAGGCTGGGCAAGTTGGGAGTGCAGTGGCCCAGATGTCCTGGCTTAGCTGGTGTCCCCCGTTTCCTGCCAGAGGACATATCAGTGGTGTTCAGCACGGCCTCCTGGGAAGGTCGGGCTGACTTCTCCCAGGCCGACGTGCACCGCCAGATTGCCATTGTGTTCAAGACACCGCCCTACGAGGACCTGGAGATTGCTGAGCCGGTGACAGTCAACGTCTTCCTGCAGCGGCTCACCGATGGGGTCTGCAGCGAGCCATTGCCTTTCACGTACCTGCCTCGGGACCATGGTAACTACAGCGACCCAGGGTGACCCACCACCTCGGAGACTAGGTCTTCGGCCTTGGGGTGACCCCAGTGGGGATGGGAAAGAGGCCGAAACTAGAGTGCAGGCTCAGAGCTACAAAGACAATGTTCAGATCCTGGCTCTGCTGCTTACTGGCTGTGTGGCCTTGGCCTCTCTGAGCCTCGTTCTCCTGTGCAAAATGGAAATAATAGTAGCTGTCCCCTGGCATTTGAAGAGTGTTTAATCTTTCACCCCTCAGCATCCTGCACACGCCTGACCCTTTTCTCAGTAGTGCTAGAGACACAGTAGTGACAAACACAGCCCCTAGCTGTGTCCTCATGAGGCATATAGTCCTGAGGATGGGGGACGGCCTGATCCCCCACAATAGTGATCAGAGTGAGCAGGACTGGAATGAAGTGCTCAAGGGCTTGCATTGCCCAAAGAGGGCACCTGACCCAGCTGTGGGGGTCAGGGGAGGCTTCCTGCAGGAGGGGACAGCTGAGCTGAGGGCAGGAGGATGACTAAGCAGGGAAGTTCTCTAGGGAGTGTTTAAAACAGCTGGAACAGCAGGTGCAAAGGTCCTGAGGCTGGTTTGTGCCTGGGGTGCTCCAGGAACAACAGAGGGGCCAACGTGTAGGCTGGGCGAGGTGGCTCACACGTGTAATCCCAGTACTTTGGGAGGCCGAGGCAGGTGGATTACTTGAGGTCAGGAGTTTGAGACCAGCTTGGCCAACATGGCAAAACCCCGGCTCTACTAAAAATACAAAAATTAGCCGGGCATGGTGGTGCATACATGTAGTAATCCCAGCTAGTCGTGAGGCTGAGACAGAGGATCACTTGAACCCAGGAGGTGGAGGTTGCGGTGAGCCAAGATTGCGCCACTGTACTCCAGCCTGTGCGAGACGCCACCATTTTGGGTTTTTTTTTGAGACAGAGTCTTGTTCTGTCACCCAGGCGGGAGTGCAGTGGCACGATCTCGGCTCACTGCAACCTCCGCCTCCTGAGTTCAAGTGATTCTCCTGCCTCAGCCTCCCGAGCAGTTGGGACTACAGGTGCCTGCCACCACACCCAGCTAATTTTTGTATTTTTAGTAGAGACTGGGTTTTGCCACGTTGGTCAGGCGGGTCTCAAACTCCCGACCTCAGGTGATCTGCCTGCCTTGGCCTCCCAAAGCACTGTGATTGCAGGCGTGAGCCACTGCTCCTGGCCAGACTCCATTAAAAAAAAAAAAAAGGCCAGGCTCGGTGGCTTACGCCTGTAATCCCAACACTTTGGGAGGCCGAGGCAGGTGGATCACTTGAGGTCAGGCGTTCAAGTGACCTCAAGTGGCTGACATATAGTGAAACCCCATCGCTACTGAAAAAAAACACAAAAATTAGCTGGATGTGGTGGCATACTCCTATAATCCCAGCTACTTGGGAAGCTGAGGCAGGAGAATCACTTGAACCTGGGAGGGGGATGTTGCATTGAGCCAAGATTGTGGCACTGAGCTCCAGCCTGGTCAACAGAACAAGACCCTGTCTCTAAAATAAAAAAATAAATAAAGGAATTAATTATTACTGATGGGTTACTTCTTGTGTGTCCCTGGTATCTCCTCAACAGACAGCTACGGCGTGGACAAGAAGCGGAAACGGGGGATGCCCGACGTCCTTGGGGAGCTGAACAGCTCTGGTGTGTGGCCTCTGCCCCTTTCTACCCCCATCCCCAGGTTCTGGGGAGGGGACGGCTGACCCCACTGCCCTGTCCCGCCCCAGGCTGGGGAGGAAGGGCTGTCGGGGTCCAGAGGTCCTTATCTCTGCCTTCCCTCAGACCCCCATGGCATCGAGAGCAAACGGCGGAAGAAAAAGCCGGCCTTCCTGGACCATTTCCTGCCCAGCCACGGCTCAGGTGGGTCTCAGCTACACATAAGCCCCTGTCCCCTGGGTGGACAGAGGGTCAGTGGCAGCCCTGCTTTTCTGGCCTCTTCAGGTCCTCCAGGAGCAGCCACAGGCGAGTCACTCAGCACTTAGCCAGCAACAGAGAGTGGAAAGCAGGTGTTCTGGAGACAGAATGGAAGTTCTGATCTCTTCTGGGCCATTTCCTTGCTGTGTGACCTTCGTTAAGTGGCTGTACCTCTCAGAGCCTCAGGGACTCCTTTGAAAAGGCTCAGTACATAATTATCTCAATGGTGTTTTCAAATTTAATCTATTTCCTTGTTTTTTTTTAATACTGAGTCTTCCTCTGTCACCCAGACTGGAGTATAGTGGTGCAATCACGGCTCATTGCAGCTTCGACCTGCTGGGCTTAAGCGATCCTCCCGTCTCAGCCTCCTGAGTATCTGGGACTACAGGCACACGTCACCATGCTTGGCTAATTTTTGTTTTTTTTTTTTTTGTAGAGATGGGGTTTTGCCATGTTGCCCAGGCTGGTCTTGAACTCCTGGGCCCAAGCCATCCTCCCACCTTAGCCTCCCAAAGTGCTGGGATTACAGGCACGAGCCACAGTGCCTGGCTCTTAATATATATCTTCTTCTTCTTTTTTTTTTTTTCTTGAGACGGAATCTCACTCTGTTGCCCAGGCTGGAGTGCAGTAGTGTGATCTTGGCTCACTGTAGCTGCTGCCTCCCAGGTTCAAGCGATTCTCCCACCTCAGTCTCCCAAGTAGCTGGGATTACAGGCACCCGCCACCATGCCTGGCTAATTTTTGTATTTTTAGTAGAGAGAGGGTTTCTTCATGTTTGCCAGGCTGATCTTGAACTCCTGACCTCAGGTGATGTACCTGCCACGGCCTAACCCAACATGCTGGGATTACAGGCATGAGCCACAGCACCTGGCTCTTTTTTTTTTTTTTTTTTTTTTTTGAGACAGAGTCTATCTCTGTTGCCCAGGCTGGAGTGCAGTGGCGTGATCTTGGCTCACTGCAACCTCCACCTCCTGGGTTCAAGCAATTCTCCTGCCTCAGCCTGCTGAGTAGCTGGGATTACAGGCGTGTGCCACCAGGCCCAGCTAATTTTTTTTTTTTTTTGTATTTTTAGTAGAGATAGGGGTTTTACCATGTTGGTCAGGCTGGTTTCAAACTCCTGACCTTGTGATCTGCCCGCCTCGGCCTCCCAAAGTGCTGGGATTACAGGCGTGAGCCACTGCACCCAGACACACCTGGCTCTTAACGTATTTCTTCTTATGGGTTCTGTATGACAGGCACCTAAGTGCTTTCTGTGAGTTTATTCACTTAACCTGTGAGGTATGTGCTGTCATTCCCCTGTTTTACAGGTGAGGAAACTGAGGCCCAGAGAGGTGAAGTTTCTTGCCTGAGGCCACACAGTAGCAGGTCTCTGGTGGAGCAGGGAGGTGGCCCCTGGGCATCTGTGTAGATGAGTGGTGATGTATGTGGCATAGGTAGCAGGGAGCTGACAGCGGATGAATGGGGTGGTGGTTGGAGCCGGCCAACCTCAGATTCAGAGCCTGTCTCTGGCCTGTTCTACCCTTGCCTCCATCTCAACTCACATGCCAGCTGCCAACTCCCATGACCCCAAACCCTATCTGGCTGCCATCAGAAAAAACCCCTTTAGCCAGGAGTTCGAGACCAGCCTGGCCATCATGGTGAAACCCTGTCTCTACTAAAGATATAAAAATTAGCTGGGCATGGTGGCCCATGCCTGTGGTCCCAGCTGCTCAGGAGGCTGAGGCATGAGAATTGCTTGAATCCAGGGGCAGAGGTTGGGTTGTGCTGAGCTGAGATCCTGCCACTCAACTCCAGCCTAGGCAACAGAGCAAGACTCTGTGTCAAAAAGATAAAAGAAAAAGAAGAGAAGGGAAAAGAAACAAGAAAAGAAAAGATGGCTGGGTGCAGTGGCTCACATTTGTAATCCCAGCACTTTGGGAGGCTGAGGCGGGTGGATCACTTGAGGTTGGGAGTTTGAGACTAGCCTGACCAACATGGAGAAACCCCATCTCTACTAAAAATACAAAATTAGCTGGGCATGGTGGCACATGCCTGTAATCCTAGCTACTTGGGAGGCTGAGGCAGGAGAATTGCTTGAACCTGGGAGTCAGAAGTTGCAGAGCTGAGATTGCACCATTGCACTCCAGCCTGGGAGACAAAAGTGAGACTTTGTCTCAAAAGAAAAAAAAAAGAAAAAATCTCTCTACCCATTGACCACCAACTCTAAAAACATAGCCCCCAACACCCAAGCTAGGGTACCCAGCTCCTAGCCAGCTGCCAATCACTCGGACTGCTGAGCTTGGACCACCCCACCTGGTCCCACCCTGGAGGTTTGAAGTTCCACCTGCTCTTCCTCATCCCTCCCCGCCCCCCGACCCCGCATCTGGTAACCACTGCCAATAGCTGCACCCCCAGCAACCACCAATCCTAGCCCACTTCATCAACCTTTGATCTCCAATTTCCTAAGCCCAGTTCCCTATTCATCCACCTTCCCTAGCATCCCAGTTTTCCAAGGTCTAAAGCACTCTTCCTTCACTCTTGGAAGCAATGCTGCCGTGGTGATGCAGTGTAATGGTTAGGAGTGTGGCCTCTGGGAGCAGACTGGGTTTGAATTCTGAGCCCATGATTTAGCTGCTGTGTGACATTTGTGAGCTTTAGGTTACTCATCTGTCAGATGGAGATCCTGTCTCTTACGGTCCTTTCTGGAACTTAGTGAGATGATGTCGTAGTTATTTATCACGGTGGTTGGTGGAGAGTTAGTGTCCAGGAGACATTAGGAACTTGCATTGTTTATGATCACATTTTTTTTTTTGAGACGGAGTCTCGTTCTGTTGCCCAGGCCAGAGTGCAATGGTGCGATCTCAGCTCACCACAACCTCTGCCTCCCGAGTTCAAGCGATTCTCCTGCCACCGCTTCCCGAGTAGCTGGGATTACAGGCACATGCCACCGTGCAGGCTAATTTTTGTATTTTTCGTAGAGATGGGGTTTCACCATGTTGGTCAGGCTGGTCCTGAACTCCTGACCTCAAGTGATCCACCTGCCTCGGCCTCCCAAAGTACTGAGATTACAGGTGTGAGCCACCTCACCCAGCCTGTGATCTCATTTAACTGCATTTATAACAAACCCCAAAATAACAGGGGCGTCAACAGGATAGAACGTTATTTCTCATCTCACATAAATAGTCCATAGGGACTGAGTGCTGTAGGTCATGCCTATAATCTCAGCACTTTGGGAGGCTAAGGCAGGTGGACTGCTTCAGGCCAGGAGTTTGAGACCACCCTGGCCAACATGGTAAAACATGGTTTATACTAAAAATACAAAAATTAGCCAAGTATGGTGGTGCACACCTGTAGTCCCAGCTACTCGGGAGGCTGAGGCAGGAGAATCACTTGAACCCAGAAGGTGGAAGTTTCAGTGAACCAAGATTGCACCACTGTACTTTAGCCTGGGCAACAGAGGAGACCCTTTCTCAAAAAAAAAAACAACCCAGGCTGGGCACAGTGGCTCACACCTGTAATCCCAACACTTTGAGAAGTTGAGGTGGGCAGATCACGAGGTCAAGAGATTGAGAACATCATGGCCAACATGGAGAAACCTCATCTCTACTAAAAATACAAAAATTAGCTGGGGGTAGTGGCGCTCGCCTGTAGTCCCAGCTACTCGGGAGGCTGAGGCAGGAGAATCGCTTGAACTCAGGAGGCAGAGGCTGCAGCGAGCCGAGATTGTGCCACTGCATTCCAGCCCGGGCAACATAGCAAGACTCCGTCTCAAAAAACCCCCAGAAAACAGGCTGCGCGTGGTGGCTCATGTCTGTAATCCCAGCATTTTGGGAGGCCGAGGTGGGTGGATCGCCTGAAGTCAGGGGTTCAA
This sequence comes from Cacajao melanocephalus, assembly GCA_963573385.1. Taxonomy (NCBI): domain Eukaryota; kingdom Metazoa; phylum Chordata; class Mammalia; order Primates; family Pitheciidae; genus Cacajao; species Cacajao melanocephalus. The sequence continues at coordinate 107,983 of CAUYLG010021620.1, read as the reverse complement.
GACCAGTCTGGCCAACATGGTGAAACCGTGTCTCTACTAAAAATGCAAAAATTAGCCAGGCATTGTGGTGGGCCCCTGTAATCCCAGCTACTCAGGAGGCTGAGACAGGAGAATTGCTTGAACCTGGAAGGCGGAGATTGCAGTGAGCTGAGATTGAGCTACTGTGCTCCAGCCTGGGTGACAGAGCAAGACTCCATCTTAAAAAAAAAAAGACTGGCTGGGCGCAGTGGCTCACGCCTGTAATCCCAGCACTTTAGGAGGCTGAGGTGTGCGGATCATGAGGTCAGGAGATTGAGACCATCCTGGTCAATGTGGTGAAACCCCGTCTCTACTAAAAATACAAAAACATTAGCTGGGCATGGTGGTGCACGCCTGTAGTCCCAGCTACTGGGGAGGCTGAGGCAGGAGAATTGCTTGAACCCAGGAGGTGGAGATTGCAGTGAGCCAAGATCACGCCACTGCATTACAGCCTGGGTGACAGTGCGAAACTCTGTCTCAAAAAAAAAAAAAAAACAAAAAAACCCAAAACTCTTGACCTCAGGTGATCTGCCCGACTTAGCCTCCCAAAGTGCTGAGATTACAGGTGTGAGCCACTATGCCTGGCCCAAGAATCCCTCTTATAATGAAACTTTTTTTTTTTTAAAACAGGGTTTCGCCATGTTGGTCAGGCTGGTCTTGAACTCCCAACCTCAGGTGATCTGCCCGCCTTGGCCTCCAAAGTGCTTGGATTACAGGCATGAGCCACCACGCCCGGCCATGAAACTTTTTTATTTGATTTTTCTTTTTGCTTCTTTTTTTTTTTAAAAAAAAGACGAGGTTTCACCATGTTGGTCAGGCTGGTCTTGAACTCCCGACCTCAGGTGATCCACCTGCCTTGGTTTCCAAAGTGCTTGGATTACAGGCATGAGCCACCGTGCTCGGCCGATTTTTATTTTTTCTTAAGTCCCCATTATGCCCAAGAATGACACTTATGTTTTCTGACAATTTTGGGACTGGTGACTTCCCAATTTGCATCTCCCATGGTCTGGAGCTTTCAGTTTTTAGGTTGTCTCTCTATGTTGGGGAGCTTTGGAACGTCTTCTCCTTTCTCACTTTTGGGGAAAACTCTCCACGGCCGTGTAGGTGGGTGGTTTCAACCGTAGCTCCACAACAGCTGTGTGAGCTTTCCTGTTACATTCCCTCGGTGCCTTAGTTTACTTGTTATCACACTTTTAGAGATAAAGCCTTGCTCTGTTGCTCAGGCTGGAGTGCAGTGGTGTGATCATACTTCACGGCAGCCTCAAACGGGGCTGAAGTGATCCTCCTGCCTCAGTCTGCCAAGTAGCTGGGACTACAGGTGTGCACCACCATACCCAGCTAACTTTTAAATAATTTTTTTGTAGAGATAGGGTCTTGCCGTGTTGTGTTGGATTACAGGTGTGAACCACCATGCTTGGCCTTCAATTTACTTATTCTCTGAGAATGGTGATGGTCCCACATGGATTCTCCTTAGGATTAAGAGGGTACCTTGAGGCCAGGCCCAGTGGCTCACAACCATAATCCCAGCACTTTGGGAGGCCGAGGCAGGTGGATCACCTGAGGTCAGGAGTTCAAGACCAGCCTGGCCAACATGGTGAAACCCCACTTCTATTAAAAAGACAAAAATTAGCTGGGCGTGGCCCTTGCCTGTAGTTCCAGCTATTTGGGAGACTGATGCAGGGGAATCACTTGAACTGGGGAGGCAGAGGTTGCAGTGAGCCAAGAGCATGCTACTGCACTCCAGCCTGGGCAACAGAATGAGAGTCCATCTTAAAAAAAAAAAAAAAGGCCACCTTGATATCACATTTTGCAAGGATGGGGCATGTGAGTTAGGGACTGGTCAGAAGTTCACCCTAAATCACACTGCACTTCTCTCTCTTCATCCTCATAGGCCCGTTCCTCCCGCCGTCAGCCCTGCTGCCAGACCCAGACTTCTTCTCTGGGACCGTGTCCCTGCCCGGCCTGGAGCCCCCTGGCGGGCCTGACCTCCTGGACGATGGCTTTGCCTACGACCCCTCGGCCCCCACACTCTTGACCATGCTGGACCTGCTGCCCCCGGCGCCGCCACACGCCAGCGCTGTTGTGTGCAGTGGGGGTGCTGGGGCCGTGGTTGGGGAGCCCCCCGGCCCTGAGCCACTGACACTGGACTCCTACCAGGGCCCGGGCCCCGGGGACGGAGGCACCGCCAGCCTCGTGGGCAGCAACATGTTCCCCAATCAGTACCGCGAGGCAGCCTTTGGGGGCAGCCTCTTGTCCCCGGGGCCTGAAGCCACGTAGCCCCATGGTGCCAGAGGAGGGGCACTGGGTGGGGAGGGAGGTGGAGGAGCCGTGCAATCCCAACCAGAATGTCCAGCACCCCCATCCCCTTGGCCCACCCTTGGGTTGGTCTTCCTCATGCTTCTGAAGCGGACATATTCAGCCTCGGCGAGAAGCTCCGTTGCACAGGTTTCCCCTTGAGCCCATTTTACAGATGAGGAAACTGAGTCCGGAGAGGAAAGGGATATGGCTCCCGTGCACTAGCTTGTTAGAGCTGCCTCTGCCCCCACATGTGGGGGCACCTTCTCCAGTCGGTTTCGGAAAAGATTGTACATATGGGAGGAGGGGGCAGATCCACGGCCCTCCCTCCCCAGACTTGAAGGTTGGGGGTAGGTTGTTAGAGTCTTCCCAATAAAGATGAGTTTTTGAGCCTCGGGGGTCTCGTCTGTTCTGCGCTTGGGAAACGCCCCAGTCCCTCACGCAGCAAAGAAAGCCTTCAGGTTGGGGGCTCACGCCTGTAATCCCAGTACTTTCGGAGGCCACGGCGGGAGGATCGCTTGAGACCAGCCTGGGCAACATGACGAAACCCAGTCTCAACAAAAAATACAAAAATTAGCCGGGCATAGTGGTGTGCGCCTGTAATCCCAGCTACTCCGGAGGCTGAGGTGGGAGGATCGCTTGAGCCCGGGAGGTGGACGTTGCAATGAGCCGAGACCGCACCACTGCACTACAGCCTGGGTGGCAGTGCTAGGCCCTGTCTCAAAAAATAAACAAAATTAAAAAAAACAACGAAAATATCCAAGCTCCTCCCTTCGCTCTGCCACTTTTCTCTGGACTCCGCCCCTCTCGACTCTAGGACCCGCCCCTCACGTCGGCGGAAGTGCGCTGCGCGGCGTTCCACCGCGCTCCGCCCCCTCCCCCGACCGAGGCCTTCCATTTCCGTTTCCGGTGCGGGCCGCGCGCTAGCGCAGCGGTAGGAGGCTGCAACCAGCCGGTGAGTGCAGACGGCGGGCTCGACCTTCCGGCTTTCGGGCAGTCATCAGCCCAGCTTGTTCCTTTCCTCGGGCTCTCCCCATGCTGCTGTGGGCCTGTGCTGCGTCCTGGCCCCGAGATCGCTTGTTCCTCACCCCCTTCGGCCTGACGGGCCGAAGGCCGCGCCCTTGTCCAGGCTGTGGGCCAGAAGTCGCCGCGTCTCTCTCGGCCTTCGGCCCAGCAGCCTGTCACAGGCCCCGCCCCCTTGTCAAAAAAAAAAAAACTAGCCCAAATCCTCCGGCCGCGACGCGATCCACAAGCCCGGTGCAAACGCTCGGTCTCTGCCCTCGCCCACAAGCCCTGTCCCCAAGCTCAGCCCACGCCCTCCCGTCAGCCAGCTCCGTCTCTCAGGCTCTACCCTCTTTTTCCTTGGTACTGTCTCCACCCCGACATCTAGATCCCCTCTTTAGACCTCAGCTTCACGCTGGTCTCCTTGCAACACCCCCTCCCCCTGTTCCCACTCCCTCTAGTATCTATCTGCATCTTCCGCCACAACCTTCACCTGTCCTCGACCTCCACCTTCATACAACTGCGCTTGCTCCCTTAAAGGCTTCCTACGATATCCTCCACCTGCCTTCGTCCTTATCCTCCTCATCTAACATGGAGGAGCCTTTTCAGCTCTTCTCTTTCCCTTGAGCTCCAGTCTTAGGTGCTCAGGGTTCGCCTTCTGCCTTTACTTCAAACACTACTAATGTTTCAAAACCTTGCATCCCTGACTCCAGCGCGTGGGATCTAGGACACCCCTTTCCCAGGGATGCTCACCTCAGAATCACCTAAGGGTTTTTCAGAATGCCCAAGCTGCCAGACGGAAGTTGTTAGAGATGGACTTGAACATCTGGCACACCGTTCTGAAGCCATACTTCTGCTCCCTGAACCTAAGAGATGTGTCGTTTGAGATCGACTCTGTCGCCAACTTGTTAGATGCCTTTGATTCTGCCCGTCTAGTTTTCACAGCTTATCTGACGCTCCTGGTACCTTCATCCCTCAGGTTGAGGCCCCAGGCTTGGCCTCACACGATGTGGCACGAGGCTAGGAAGCATGAGCGGAAGCTTCGAGGCATGATGGTCGACTACAAGAAGAGGGCAGAGCGGAGACGAGAGTATTATGAAAAGATCGTGAGTAACTGGCCTTTCGTCTGGGGTGAGGGACCCTGGGTTGGGGGCCGAAGCTGGCTATCCTGATAAAATCTGGGCTTGGAAGTATGCCAGGACAAGAGCTTCATTTCCTCAGAAGTATAATTTGTTAATCATTTTTTTGAGCGTAATCATTGATAAGATCCCAAGGGCTTCTGTGTGTTGTAGCATACTGTGTCATTTGGTCAGTGCCCGCCAGGTGTTAGCAAGAAGAAGGGAAATCTCTGTAACGCTCAGAGCAGTCTTGACGTTAGACTGGCCACCTGCAGAATGTTGTCTGTTTTGCTTATTGCTGGCTTCCCCATGCCCAGAAGAGCTCAGCCACTCTCGAGGTTTGGCTTGGCACACAACAGGAGTGAGTATTAAGTTGACCGGGTGTGGTGGCTCACGCCTGTAATCCTGGCACTTTGGGAGGCTGAGGTGGGTGGATCACCTGAGGTCACAAGTTTGAAATCAGCCTGGCCAAAATGGTGAAACCCCGTCTCTACTAAAGATAGAAAGATTAGCCAGGCGTGGTGGTGTGTGCGTGAATCCCAGCTACTTGGGAGTCTGAGGCACGAGAACTGCTTGAACCTGGGAGGAAGAGACTGCGGTGCACGGAGATCGTGCCACTGCACTCTAGCCTGGGTGACAGAGCAAGACTGTCTCCAAAAAAAAAAAAAGAGAGTGAATATAAAGTGAAATCTGACCACTTCCCTCTCCTGTTTGATGCTTTACTTGCTTTTGGGGAGAAAACCAAACTATCCCTGGCCTAAAAGATGCTTGTGGTCTCGCCGCTCAGCTTCATCCTTGGACAGCTCCACTGGCCTTCTGTTTCTGCCACCACAGGGCTTTGGCCTGAAATGCCCCCTCCTCACCTGTTTAACTCCTGTGTATCCTAGGCTGGGCTCGGTGGCTCGAGCCTGTAATCCCAGCACTTTGGGAGGCCGAGGCAGGTGGATCATGAAGTCAGGAGTTCAAGACCAACCTGGCCAACATGGTGAAACCCTGTCTCTATTAAAAATACAAAAATTAGCTGGGTGTGGTGGCACACATCTGTAATCCCAGCTACTCAGGAGGCTGAGGCAGGAGAATCACTTGAAACTGGAAGGCAGAGGTTGCCGTGAGCCAAGATCGTGCCACTGCACTCCAGGCTGGGCAACAAGAGCAAAACTCCGTCTCAAAAAACAAGCAAACAAACAAACAAAAACCTCCGGCTTATCCTTGGGATTCCAGCTGAAATGGCGCCTGTTTACTAGGTTCAGTTCCGTTAGATGACATTTATATAGACGTTCCCCGTTTACTCCTGTGTTACCATCCCAGCCTCTTCCCTGGTCTGCTGGCCGCCAGTTCCTGCCCCTCTAATCTATCCTCCCTAGAAGGGTCTGAGAGGCCTTTCAAAAGCACAAAACTGACCCTGTCCCTTCCTTGCTCAGAGCACCTCCATGGCTCCTAAGTGCCCTTGAGAGAAAGCCCAGGCCCCTCACTTTGGTCTTTGGGCCCTGCATGGCTTGGCTGTTGCCCCTCCTCCACACTCAGGGCCACCCCACACTCTGTCTTGTTCGTTTGCACAAGTCATTTTGGCCTCCTTGCTATTCTTCCGCTGACCCAGGTGTGCCCCGGCCACAAGACTTCTGTACGACCTCTTTCCATACCTGGTTTGCTACTGCCTGTCTGTCAGATCTCAGTTGTCAGGGAAGTCTTGTTTCCCAGGCTCCGTCAAGTGTCCTTTAAAAATGCCGTCATCAGCTGGTCCGAAGGTAGTGAGTTATCTCAGTTGATTGTTTGCAGTCAGTTACAGAGCGAACTCCTTGTTCTACTCTTTCCCCCCTTCTCACTACTGCACTTGACTAGTCTTAAAAAAAAAAAAAGCCGTCATCATTGCTCCCTTCCCCTCTGTGGAATTTAACACACTTAAGATACACATACGTGGGCCGGGCACAGTGGCTCACGCCTGTAACCCTAGCATTTTGGGAGGTTGAGGCAGGTGGATCACCTCAAGTCAAAAGTTTGAGACCAGTCTGGCTAACATAATGAAACCTCATCTTTACTAAAAATACAAAAATTAGCAGGATGTGGTGGTGGATGCTTGTAATTCCAGCTACTCAGGAGGCTGAGGCAGGAGAATCACTTCAAACCGGGAGGCGGAGTTTTCAGTGAGCCAAGATCACACCACTGCACTCCAGCCTGGTGACAGAGCAAGACTCTATCTAAAAAAGATGCACATGCATACACAGGTTGAACATCCCTAATTAAAAAATCCAAAATGCTCCAAAATCTTTTCTTTTTTGAAGCAGTCTTGCTCAGTCGCCCAGGCTGGAGTGCAATGGCACGATCTCAGCTCACTCCAACCTCCGCCTCCTGGGTTCAAGCAGTTCTCCTGCCTCACTCAGCCTCCTGAGTAGCTGGGATTGTAGACGTGTGCCACTATACCTGACTAATGTTTGTATTTTTGATAAAGACGGGGTTCTTTCATATTTGTCAGGCTAACTCCTGACTTCAGGTGATTTTGCTTGCCTCAGCCTCCCAAAGTGGTGGGATTAGATGTGAGCCACCGTGCCCAGCTAGCTCCAAAATCTGAAACTTTCTGCATACTGACATGATTCCCCACCACAAGTGGAAAGTTCCACACATAATTACTTAACACAAACTTTGTTTCATGCACAAAATTATTTAAAATACTGTGTACAATTACCTTTAGGCTGTGCTTATAAACTATAAATGAATTTGGTCTTTGGACTTGGGTACCATCCCTAAGATACCTCATTATGAATAGGTAAATATTCCAAAATCTGAAAAATCCAAAACACTTCTGATCCCAAGCATTTTGGTTAAGGGATACTTAATGTGTGTATATGTATGTCTGTGTGTGTATATATGTATAATATATATATGTAGACATATATACAGAGCTGGGTGTATGCATATTTGTATGAACAGATAACATATATGTTTATTTTATATATATCTGTGAGACTGGGGACTAGGTGTATTTGGGTCATATTTGTATTCCAGGGTTGGGCCCATCAAATGTGGCTTGAAAGGGCAGATGAATGAAACAATATTAACAATAGTAATTAAACATTTGCTTGATCCTTAGCAGGCATCCCCAGGCCATGTGAGAGGGCTTTAGATGCAGGATTTTTTTTGAATCCTTGCAGTCACCCATGAGACAGAGACGGCTCTCGTCGCCACTCAGCAGAGAGGAGGAAGCTCTAAGAGCTGTCTTTTGCCTCTGCCACCCGTGAAGGAACCACGGGGCTAAAGGGAGAACTCATGTCTGATAGCATCAGAACAATGCATCCATGAGGACAAGGCCTGGGTCTCTTGGTCATAGTTGAGGCCCCAGCAGTGGCCTAGAAGCACAGCACTCAGGAATGAATAGCTGCCATTTGTTAAGGGCCCATGGTGTACCAGACCCAGTGCCCACCAGTTTGGCATAGTAGTCCTTTTCACAGGCCTGCGAGATGGGTATTGATCATGCCTGTGTTGAAGGTGTTACCTCAGTAACAGCTAATGTGTTGAGCAGTTCTCTGGTAACCAGTGCACTAGCTACTTCTCTGTGTTTCTGCTTCATCAAAGCCACACCCCAGACTGGGAGGTGGTTCTTTTTTTCCCGAGATGGAATCTCTGTCTCCCAGGCTGGAGTACAGTGGTGCGATCTCGGCCCACTGCAACCTCTGCCTCCTGGATTCAAGCAATTCTCCTGCCTCAGCCTCCTGAGTAGCTGGGACTACAGGTGCATGCCAACAAGCCTGGCTAATTTTTTGTATTTTTGGTAAAGATGGGGTTTCACCATGTTAGCCAGGATGGTCTCGATCTCCCGACCTTGTAATCCACCCGCCTCAGCCTTCCAAAGTGCTGGGATTACAGGGGTGAACCACTGTGCCCGGCCAGAGGTGGTTCTTATTATTTCCATTTTACAGAGGGGCAAACTGGAGCTCAGAGACGCATGGGTACGGTCACATAGCACGTAGGCAGAGCTGGCACTGTAACCCAGTCTCTGACCCTTAACCTCTCCAAGCTTTTCACCTGCACTTTATCCTGCAGAAATGAGGGTCAAAAAGGTGAGGCATATAGCAAGACCCCATCTCTGCAAAAAAGTTAAAAAGAAAAATCAGCCAGCTGTGGTGGCATGCACCTGTGGTCACCGCTATTTGGGAGGCTGAGGCAGGATGAGACAGGAGGATCTCTTGAGCTTGGGAAGGTGGAGCTACAGTGAGCTGTGATTGTACCACTGCCCTGGAACCTGGGCGACAGAGTGAGACCCTGTCTCAAAAAACAAGAAAGGTGAAGCAACTTGCCCAAGGCAACACAGCCAGGAGGTGAGATACCATCGTGGTTAGTCCTTAGAATTTGGAGTCATGGGGCTCTGGGTTCAAATTCTAGTGATCCCGCTTACCTACAGTGTAACATGGGCAAGTAACTGTCTCCCTGAGCCCGTCTCCTCTTCCACATGTGAAATCTCACATCGACAATCAGCTTTGGCTGTAACAAACCTTAAGCATCCATCTGTGGCTTCAGTAAGATAGAAGTTTATTTCTTAGTCACAGAAAAGCCATGAGGTAGCCAGCTTAGCTCGGGGACCTAAGATCCTGCTTTTTGTGGTTCTCCTGTGTACAGCTTCCCTTCCCAGTGTTGTGTCAAGGTCTAAGAGGCTCTAGCCATCGTGTCTTCATTCCACCCGGCAGGGAGGAAGAAGGGAGGAAAAGGGGCAAAGCGCTCCAGCCATTCATTGAGAATGTTTCTAGGCCGGGTACGGTGGCTTACACCTGTAATCCCAGCACTTTGGGAGGCCGAAGCAGGAGGATTGCTTGAGACCAGTCTGGACAACATAGTGAAACCCCGCCTATGCCAAAATATACAAAAATAGGTGGCCATGGTGGTGTGCATTAGTGGTCCCAGCTCCTCCTGAGGTGGGAAGATTGCTTGAGCTCAGGATGTGGAGGCTGCAGTGAGCTGTGATCGCACCACTGCACTCCAGCCTGAGCAAGAGAGCGAGAACCTGTTAAAAAGAAATTTCTGGATGTTTTCCCATGACATTCCCACTCCTCCCCTACTGACGAGGACGTAGTCTCATGAACAGCTGCGAGGAAGGCTAAGAGGTGTACACTTTATTTTGGGTCGCCCTGAGCAGATATATTTGGAGTTCTATTACTGTTGTAGGAAGGGGAATAGATGTGGGTTGCCAGTTAATGATTGCCACAAATGGTGGAGACTAGAGCACGCCCCTCAGTGTTGTTGGGGTATTGGACACACGGACCGCTGAGGAAGGCCTGGCCAGCGTCGCTATTGCTCAGTAAATATTAGCTCTTGTTATTGATGTTATTGTTCCTGGTAGAGCTGGAGTTTGGATCCAGGTGGAGGGATGGTGCGGAGGAAAGGCTGGAGCTGGGACTCCAGGCCCCCTCCTTGTTAGCAGGGGAGCTTGCTGCATTGTATTCCCCCTCAGGACTGTGGTGACAGCCAGCCCCTCTCACTGGATGACGGGGAAGCGCTCAAAGAACAAGTGTCTGTGGGTGCTTTGTGGTGCAGGCCTGTACAAGCGGCCATTGTTCCTGTATGTGAACGGGACCTGCATTCCGATCTGGGCTGCCAGGCTGTGGACAATGGCTGGGCCGTGGCTGATGGCTGCTTTGAGGAGAAGGCTCTCATCGCAGTCTTGGGCTGAGAGCGGAGGCTGTGGGGCAAGTGTCACTGACGCTGCAGTAGATTGTGCCAGGCTGAATGAGCTGGTCCAGACACAGTTGGTTTCTCTCTTCCTGATTTGTCCTTGGTGCCTGCTTTCTCTCCCTGTCTTCAGTCCCAAGTGGACTCCAGGTCTGTCGTTGCTTCTGTCCTTGTCAACATTCCTTTTTAAACAGTGGTTTGGATAAAGAAACAGCATCAGAATCCTCCATTGATATGGAAGTGAGAAGTAAACAGGGCTGTCTCCCACACCGGACTGTGACCCCATGAGGGCAGGGCCAGGTTGTCTCAGTTATTGCCATGCCCTAGCACAGGGCCTGCTTAACAGTTGAATGAATGAATGAATGAATGAATGAGCAACTTCATGAACTCCTCTGACCCCATCTGATCCTAGAGACAGGATAATCCAGTGGTTAAGAATCGGTTTTGGGCAGGGTGCAGTGGCTCACGCCTATAATCCCAACACTTTGGGAGGCTGAGGCAGGTGGATCACCTGAGGTTGGAAGATAGCCTGACCAACATGAAGAAACCCTGTCTCTACTAAGAATACAAAATTGGCTTGGTGTGGTGGCCGGTGCCTGTAATCCCAGCTACTCAGGAGGCTGAGGCAGGAGAATCGCTTGAACCCAGGATGCAGAGGTTGCAGTGAGCCAAGATTGCACCATTGCACTCCAGCCTGGGCAACAGGGCGAGACTCTTGTCTGGGCCGGTGGGAGTCTGTCCTATGCTACAATATTGATGAACCCATAACATTCAGGATGTTATGCTAAGTGAAATGAGCCAGCCACAAAAAGACAGTATTGTATGATTCCACTTACAAGTACATAAATTAGTTAAACCTTGCTTGAGCCCAGGAGTTCCAGGCTGCAGTGAGTTATGATCACACTGCTTCACTCTAGCCTGAGTGACAGAGTGAGACTCCATCTCAAAGAAAGGAAGGGAGGGAGGGAGGGAAAGAGAAAGAGAAAAGAAAAGAAAAAAGAAAAAAAGGTGCGCACTTCGGCAGCACATATACTAAAATTGGAACAATACGTAGATTAGTGTGGCCCTTGCCCAAGGATGACTCAAAAATTCTTGAAGCCTTCCATATTTTTTGTAAATAAAAAAAACTGAAAGAAAAGTCAAACCCTCAGAAAATACGGTGGTGGCTGACAGGAACGGGGGGAGGAGGAAAAGGGGAGTTCAGTTTGGTTTCAGTTTTGCAAGATTGAAAAAGTTCTAGAGCTCTGTTGCACCTCAGGGTGCATATGGCTGCTACTGCGGTACTGTCCATTTAAAAATGTTAAGATGGTCAATTTTATGTTATATGTTTTTTACTACAATTAAAAAAAATTACTCTTGGCCAGGTGCAGTGGCTCACGCCTATAATCCCAGCACTTTGGGAGGCTGAGGCAGGCAGATCACCTGAGGTCAGGAGTTCAAGACCAGCCTGGCCAACATGGGGAAATCCCATCTCTACTAAAAGTACAAAAAAATTAGCCAAGTGTGGTGGCACATGCCTGTAATCCCAGCTACTCGGGAGACTGAAGCAGGAGAATGGCTTGAACTCCCCAGGAGGCGGAGGTTGCAGTGAGCCGAGATCATGCCACTGCTCTCCAGCCTGGGCAACAAGAGCAAAACTCTCTCTCAAAACAAACATACAAAAAATTACTCTTAAATTAAGAATAAATAAATGAAAATTAAAAAGAAACAGATTTTGTAGTCAGGCCCATCTGGGTCCAAATCCTAGTTCTGCTTATTCCTAGTGTTAGGCAGGTGGGCCCCATGGCTCTGAGCCTCACTTTGCTCATCTGTAACATAGGCATAAGAATAGTACTTTTTGGCTGAGCACAGTGGCTCACACCTCTAATCCCAGCACTTTGGGAGGCTGAGGCAGGCCGATCATAAGGTCAGGAGTTCGAGACCAGCCTGCCCAACATGGTAAAAACCCCGTCTCTACTAAAAATACTAAAATTAGCCAGGCATGGTGGCTCATGCCTGTAATCCCAGCTACTCCAGAGGCAGAGGCAGGAGAATCACTTTAACTCAGGAGGCAGAGGTTGCAATGAGCTGAGATCACACCATTGCACTCCAGCCTGGGTGACAGGACAAGACAGTCTCAAAAAAAAAAAGAATAGTACATTTATCCCATGGTTGGGTAGTTCGAGTGATGCGCATAAAACAGTGGCTGGTCTTTAGCGGGGTTCACTGACTTTTCCAGATACTCCCAACAGAGCCAGGCCCTGGACTCCAGGTGTTTACTCCCAGCTCAGTGCTTTTTCCTTTCTGTGAAGCTGACCATGCCAGTAGCTTTCCCGTACCTGCCAAATTCTGTGCTACAGTGTCCCATGAGTCCTGGCTGTGGGAACTGGGCATTTGGCCTGGAGCAGCCTTAGGCGTACGATGGGATCTTGGCCTTGGACTTGGCTGGCCTGTCCCAAGGCAGAGGGAGCTGAGTGCGCTGTGTGGCTCCAGCTGAGGAATCAGCTAAGAAGGCAGGCGAGGTGCAGGTTGAGGAGCTGGGCGTTCCAGCAGCACCACCTCGCTGGGCCTGTGGTCTGAGTGTTCCCCAGACTCAGTTTCTTAAGGTGTGAAATGAGGGTGCCAGCAGCCTGGCACCTGGCACATAGTGAGTGCAGGGTTTAGACTAGCAGGGTATTAGCTGTGGTCCCTGGTGAGTGACTCGGTTCCTTACAGCCCAGGCTGTGTCTACTCGTCTGCCGGCTGTGGGCTAGGGTGGGAGATGGAGACAGAGTGAGGGGGTGCAGGAGTTTGGAAACTTGGAGCTGATATTTTTTCCTGAAGGGGCTCAAAGTCCTCATCTGTTAGTAAGGATTATTTCTCTCTTTCCTTCACTGGGTATTGCCGAGCTCCTGCCATGGGCCAGGTCCTATTCTAGGCCCCAGGGATACAGCAGCCAACAAAACAGAGCCCTGCCTCGTGGGAGTTCCGTTCTAGCGTGGGAGACAGGTAGTGGATGAATATGAGGGACAGTGGCAGGTGGTAGCAGGTGCTCAGAGGAAAACAAGTGGAGTTAAGGGAGTGAACTGTGTGGTATGGGAATTACACCTCAATAAAGCCACAGAGTGAAGGAGCTGGGGTTGATAAGTGGGGAGCTATTTATTTGATTGATTATAGGGTCACTGAGGACGGCTTTTAGGAGGAGATCTGAAAGGAACAGGGGAGCAGCAAGCGCAGAGGTCCCGAGCAGAAGCGCGGGGCATGTCTGGAACGCCCAAGGAATGGCGTGAAGGCTGGTGTGCCTGGAGCAGGGGTGGGGACGGGAGAAGTCAGAGAGGGACAGGCCAGTGTCTGTGAGGGCTGAGGGGGCCAGGGGGCAGCCCGACAAGTTTCAGTAAATTCCCTGGAGACAGATCCCAGGGACAAGGCTGCCCAGTGGTCCAGGTGAGAGGGGATGCTGGCTGGACCGGGGTGGGGGTGGGGGTGAGAAGTGACTGGACTCTGGGTGTGTGTCGCTGGGCGCTCGGTCAAGATTTCATGGACAGCACAGCAGCCACTCCTGCAGCTCTTGTAGGCTCCTCTGGGAGCACCCAGCGAGAGGTCTGCCAGGGCCCGGCTCTCTGGAAGCTCAGTGCTGGGAGTTGTAGCTGCCAGATTTTCTTCTTATCATGGCGCTGTTATGATGACTTGGACTTGTGACCCCTGCATGAAGGCGTAGACCTGAGGGCCATCGACTCAGGGGACAGTCTTCCCTGTCTCAGTAGGTTTTTTTTTTTTTTTTTTTTTGGCTCATGCATAAAAGTGGTAGGGACTTAGTGCCCTTTTTTTTGGATTTTTTTTTTTTCCTTTTTGGTTGTTTTTAAAAACAGCTTCATTGAGATACAGTTCACAGAGTTCACTCATTGAAGAGTGTGATTCAGTGCTTTTCAGGATAGATTATACAGATATCACCACAATCAAATGTTAGAACATTTTTATTACCCCCAAAAGAAGCCCTGACCGGGCACAGTGGCTCATGCCTGTAATCCCAGCACTTTGGGATGCTAAGGCAAATGGATCTCTTGAGGTCAGGAGTTTGAGACCAGCCTGGCCAACACGGTGACACCCAGGCTGTCCTAGCTGCTTGGGAGGCTGAGGCAGGAGAACTGCTTCAACCTGAGAGGCAGAGGTTACAATGATCCGAGATTGTGCCACTGCACGCCAGCTTGGGTGACAGAACCCAGCTAATTTTTTGTATTTTTAGTAGAGCCTGGGTTTCGCCATGTTGGCCAGGCTGGTGTCAAACTCCTGACCTCAGGTGATCCGCCTGCCTTGGCCTCCCAGAGTGCTGGGATTACAGGTGTGAGCCACCATGCCTGGTTAATTCCCTTATTTCTAAAGGTTAGTAGGTTGGTTCACCTCTGAGGTGAGGTATGTCCCACTTGACCTCAGAAGTGAGCTTGCTGCTAAGCTCGGTTGTGTGTGAGGGGGTGGGGTTTGGAGCTCTTGGATGGTGACCTCAGTCCTGTTTGCTGCTGCAGAAGAAGGACCCAGCACAGTTCCTGCAGGTACATGGCCGAGCTTGCAAGGTGCACCTGGATTCTGCAGTCGCCCTGGCCGCTGAAAGCCCTGTTAACATGTAAGACTGATACGGGAGGCAGGGGAGTGTCTGTGACTGAAGGCTGGGAGTCAGAAGGGACCCGGGGTGGTGTAGAATCTGGAGCAGAGTCTGAAGTATGGACAGATGTTCGGGGGCTCAGGCAGGGAAGGCGTGACCTGCATGTGAAGGTGATAGTCACAGGGTGTAAGAACAATGGAGGCCCCAGAGTAGCAGTCATAGTTGGAGGACTTAGAAATGGGTGGAGCCAGGGCCAGAGGCCCAGAGGAAGCAGAGAGTAGGTTGCCGGCGGGGGCTGTCTCAGGGTGCCTAGGTCCCTCACATACCCACTAGGACCTGGTTCAAGTGCCCCGCTATTGCTTGGTTCCGAGAAATGGGGCCCTGGTGTCCCCAGGGGCAGTCAGATGACTGGCCTATTTCTGGTCCCAGGAGCCTGAATGTGGAGTCAGGGAAGCTTGCAACAGAGGGACTGAGAGCTGAGGGGTGAAGCGAGGGCTGTGGCACGGGGACCAGAGTGGGCTGAGGGCCAGGCTTCCAAGCCTCAGCTGGCAGGGAGCAAGCACTGCGTCCTGGGTAGTGTGGACCCTGAGATTCTTGCTTTCCTGCTCCCCTCCCACTTCAGGATGCCCTGGCAGGGGGACACCAACAACATGATCGATCGCTTCGATGTCCGTGCCCACCTGGACCACATCCCCGACTACACCCCCCCGCTGCTCACTACCATGTAAGCCACCTCCCAGGGGGTTGCCAGGCACAGCACCATGTCATACCCAAAAGCCCCTATTCTTTTCCCAGCCTGCCTGTCACCTTCCTAGGAGCCCCTCCTATTTGGTACCGCCCTCAGCCTGATGGGGACACCTCATTTCCCTTCCTGCTGGTTTGGGGTGGGATCTACCTGTTCCCTCTGATTTCAAGGTCTTGCCCTCCCCCAAAGCTCCCCAGAACAGGAGTCGGACGAACGGAAGTGTAACTACGAGCGCTACCGAGGCCTGGTGCAGAACGACTTTGCCGGCAGTGAGTGATCTGCAGGGGGACATGGGATGTGGGGCTTGGGGACCCCGGAGCCTGGAAAACCTAGATACATTTGGGAAGAAAAGTTTTATCCGCGTACTTTCTACTAAAGGGCCTTGGGTTCCTGTTCCAGCTCTGTGATAGACTCACTTTGCCTGCATCTCTTTCCCCTTTGGGGCCTCCATTTCTGGATTTGGTATAGGGGACATCTGCCGAATTGGTTGTTCCTGGCAGGGTCACTTCCATGTACTATGCCTTCTGACTCTGTGGTCTTTTTTTCTTTAAAAAATAGAAAAAATAGCAAGAATACATTTTTTTTTGAGACAGTTTCACTTTTGTTGCCCAGGCTGGAGTGCAGTGGCATGATCTCGGCTCCCCGTAACCTCAGCCTCCCAGGTTCAAGCAATTCTCTTGCTTCAGCCTCCCAAGTAACTGAGATTACAGGCATCCGCCAGCACGCCTAGCGAATTTTGTATTTTTTTAGCGGAGACAGGGTTTCTCCATGTTGGTCAGGCTGGTCTTGAACTCCCGACCTCAGGTGATCCACCTACCTCGGCCTCCCAGAGTGCTGGGATTACAGCTGTGAGCCACCGTGCCTGGCCCAAGAATACATTTTTTAAAACATTTATAAAGATGGGGTCTCACTGTATTGTCCAGGT
This sequence comes from Cacajao melanocephalus, assembly GCA_963573385.1. Taxonomy (NCBI): domain Eukaryota; kingdom Metazoa; phylum Chordata; class Mammalia; order Primates; family Pitheciidae; genus Cacajao; species Cacajao melanocephalus. The sequence goes on along the minus strand of CAUYLG010021620.1, from coordinate 91,670 downwards.
TGGCCTGGAACTCCTGGGCTCAAGTGATCATCCGCCTTGGCTTCCCAAAGCGCTGGGATTATAGACATGAACCACCATTCCCAGCCAAGAACACAGTTTTTTTTTTTTGAGATGGAGTCTTGCTCTGTTGCCTAGGCTGGAGTACAGTGGCGCGATCTCAGCAATTCTCCTGCTTCAGCCTTCTGAGTAGCTGGGACTACAGGCACATGCCACCACATCTGGCTAATTTTTTTTTGTATTTTTTGTACAAACGGAGTTTCACTGTGTTAGCCAGAATGGTCTTGATCTCCTGACCTCGTGATCCGCCTACCTTGGTCTCCCAAAGTGCTGGGATTACAGGCTGAACCACCCCGCCCAGCCTAAGAACACATTTTTTTACCTCTGTGTGTTTTCCTCTGCCTGCACAGATCAAATTGTCAGCTCTGAAGAGGAAATTTCTCCTTGATTTAAACGAATATTTGACAGCATTTGACAATTTGTCAAATGTTCATGTATGTCCAGGAATTTTCTCCTACCTTTATCACCATTGTCAGTTTCCAAATGAGAAAACAGGTGCTCAGGGAAACTTCTCTCTGCTCTGGGCTTGCCCAGGGAGGTGTGGACCCCGACAGACCGGGGCTTTTTGTCTGTATTATCTCATTACATCTGCACAACCACCTATCGAGGTAGGGGTGACACCCTGTTTTTGTTGGTTTTGTTTTTTGAGACGGAGTCTCACTCTGTCACCCAGGCTAGTGTGTAGTGGAGCAATCTTGGTTCACTGCAACCTCTGCCTCCCCAGTTCAAGCAACTCTCCTGCCTCAGCCTCCCAAGTAGCTGGGATTACAGGCACCTGCCACTTCGCCTGGCTACTTTTGGTAGTTTTAGTAGAGATGGGGTTTCATCATCTTGGCCAGGCTGGTCTTGAACTCCTGACCTCATGATCTGCCTGCCTCGGCTTCCCAGAGTGCTGGGATTACAGGCATGAGCCACTGTGCCCAGCTGTCACACCATGTTACAGACAAGGACATGGAGGGGGAACACCCTCTCCACATACCTTTAACCGCTGCTCTCTCCTGTTGGAAAACTCCTAACTTACCTACCAAGAAGGACTTGAGATTCCTTCTCTTGGGGTTCCCTATAGAGTTAAGGGAAGAATGGAGTTCTCTGCTTGGTTTGTCCCTTACCACCTGGCTCTTGGGGTTCCCTGTAGAGTTAAGGGAAGGATGGAGTTCTCTGCTTGGTTTGTCCCTTATCACCTGGCTCTTGGGGTTCCCTGTAGAGGTAAGGGAAGGATGGAGTTCTCTGCTTGGTTTGTCCCTTACCACCTGGCAGGTCTCAGTTTCTTCCTTTAGAAGGGTGGTGATGATTTTGTCGTAGGGGTGGTTGTGAGAGTTGAGCGAGGTGATGTGTATACAATCACAGCACTGAGCCTGGCACAGCTGGCCCTCCATATGGGTTTGCTAGTCCAGTATGTGTTTATTTCTAAGATAGATGCTGTTTTATTTTCTAAAATCAGAGGTTGCTAAAATTCTAACCATCATCGAGGCCTTAGAATCAGGGAAATTTGTTACTGATAGCATTTTTGCCATCATTCCAGGCCATGTGGATTCTCGATGGTAGAGCCAGGGTTCCCCTTTGTTTCATCTCAGTCTGCATTCATTCATTCATTCACTCACTCATTCACTTCCACACACAGTAATTGAACACCTGCGGTGTGTCTGGTGCTACTCTGGGATCAGTGGCATGGTAGGGGAGAGGGCAGCAACTCCATACTCACTCTCAGTGCCGACGATTGCAAACCAAGGTGATGTGACTGACAGTGTGCCATTGCCTGAGAAACAGGACGGAAGTCCTGGTCCGAGGCTGAATAGTAGCTCCCTGGGAGGCGCGGGTAGGCCACAGGATTCCAGGCCAAGAGTAGCCTGTGCAGAGCCCTGTGTGGGGCAGGACTGGGCACACTGGAGGGGTAGAGAGAAGGTCCGTGCGGCTAGAGCAGGGAGAGCGAGAGAGCTTTTGTGAGACAGGGTCAGCAGGGCCTCTCCTGGGCTTTGGAGATGATGAGTAGAAATTGAGGTGTCTGCCAGAGCAAGGAAGGGCCATGCTGCATCCGTTTCTGGCCTGCCAGCCCACCCACTTCTGGTTCCAGAAAGAAAAGCTGAGGCCCAGGAAGGGAGGGAGGGAGGGAGGAAAAAAAGGAAGGAAGGGAGGAAGGGGACTCACCCAGAGTCCTGCAGTGAGTGAGAGACATGTGTCTCACTGCAGGGAAGATCAGGGAGGCTTGGGTACATTGTTGAGCCCCCCAAGCTGGGTGTTGGGGGGTGCAGGAGAGAGCCCAGGTCATCCCAGCCCACACCCAACTTAAACCGAGCCACAGAGGGGCACACAGTGGAGTGAACTGTGCAGTCAGAATGGCATGTGGCACTGGGTTATGGTTCTGAAGGGTCCAGCCCGAGGCCTCCAGAAACGGTGAGAATGGTGGTAGAGTGCCCACATACCAGGCACTCACTCTGCCTGTGGTCCCCTTTTATGAAAAAGGAAACTGAGGCACGGATGTGTTCAGTCACTTGACCAAGGTCGTGTGTCCGGTGAGTGGTGTGTCCAGGGCTCTGCTGCAGTTGCCTGCGTCCTACCAGGCACAGTTTGATTATCTGGAAGTGGCGACTGCCCCCAGCTTCATGGGGGTTGCACCCATCTTCCTACCCCACCGCACCCTTGTGTTTCCCGGCTGAATTCCTAGGGTCCCCCACCCACTCTGACCCGGGGCCTCTTGTTTGCTGCAGTCTCAGAGGAGCAGTGCCTGTACCAGATCTACATTGACGAGTTGTACGGAGGCCTCCAGAGACCCAGTGAAGATGAGAAGAAGAAGTGAGTCGGGGTCTGGGGTGCAGGGGGTTGAGGAGGCAGGAAGGCTGCGAGCCCCAGCCAGGCCTGGCCTCTTGCATCCTGTCCACCGGGGTCTCCACAGAACCAAGGATGGTGTTCAGCACACAGTCAGTGCTCAATTAATAACTGTGTAGAGGAGGAAGCCCTACCAGGGGGCCAGGGCTTGCTGAGGGCTCTGCATTGCATTCTCAGCTTGGGGAGTGGGGGAGGTGCAGGCCCTGTGGTGAGACAGTCCTGCGTTTGAATCCTGGCTGTGAGGCCCTGAGTGGAATCCTCTCAGCCTTGCTGTGCTTCCCTGTAAAGTGGGGCTGGCCGGAGTCCCCGCTGCCTGGAGTTGGGAGGAGTGCAGGAGGTGCAGCTTGTGAAGTACTTGTCCCAGTGGTGTAGCGAGCTTGCAGTCAGCCCTAGCTGATGTCACTCTAGAGAGAGGCTTCTCAAAGCTGTGTCCCTCAAGGAGTGTCTGGGGAGACTAGGCCTTATCCTGGAGCAGCTGCCTCTGAGTCTCACATCTCTCTTCTCCACCTGGGTCTGATGAGCACAGGCCTCCTGCCCTCGCACACGCTGTTCCTCTGCAGGGCTTAGGGCTCCTCCTCCAGGCCAGCTGCTGTTGCACCGGTGCACAGTAGCCTAGAGCCCTGCTCGGGGCTGGGCGGCCCCTTGAGTGACGCCTTCCCTCCTCCCCCTGACTGCTGGCCGCCTTCCTCCACTGGGAGGGGTCCCGCGGGACTGGACTGGGAGCTTCTTGGAGACTTCGACCCTTGTCCACAGCCCCAGCTTCAGGATCCTGCTCAGGCCCCTCGGGCCCTGCTCTGTTCAGAGCAAAGCTGGGGCATCTGTCCGCTCAGGAGGACTCTGGGCTGTGCCCTCATGGGGCTCATGGTATAGGCGGGAGACAGATGTTCCCCAACAGAGATGACCCAAGGAAGGCAGGGCTGGAGAGCTCAGGATGGTGCCCACCCACCCTAGGGTACGAGTCCAGGACTTCTTGGCAGGTGGGGCCCTGGAGCTCAGATGTGGAAGAAGAGGGAGGAGCTGGGTATGTGCAGGAGCAGAGGGTCCTAGGCTGAGGGAGAGCCTGAGGAGAGGGGGCCATGGCACTCGAGAGGCCGATATGTGGGGCTGGACTAGGGCCCTCATCTCTGCTGGGCAGGGCCCTGGCTCACCAGCTCCCCCATCCCAGGTTGGCAGAGAAGAAGGCTTCTATCGGTTACACCTACGAGGACAGTACGGTGGCTGAGGTAGAGAAGGCGGCAGAAAAGCCAGAGGAGGAGGAGTCACCGGCTGAGGAGGAGAGCAACTCGGATGAAGATGAGGTCATCCCCGACATCGGTGGGGTCCCCTCTCTGCCCTCCCCACCTGCAGTCCCTGGGCATCGTTTTTGTGTCTCGTCCGTCACCCTCTGTGGGGCACCCTGTGCTTACGAGCCCTGTCTCTCTCCCTCCCGCCCCAGGGCACCCAGTCTCATGACACCTGTCTCACTCCACTCCTGACCTCCTCTGTTCCCACCTTCCTCTGTCTCACTCATCTCTCATTTCTAGGGCACTGTTTCTGTGATCTTCTCCCCTCCTAGGTGTGGGCTCCGCTCTTCTCCACCGGGGCTGGCCTCTGCCTCTGCCTCTTTCCTGCTTTCTTCCCTCCTCTGGAAAACAAGTGTTCATCCTCTTACAGAGTCATCCCTCAGCCCTTGGGCATCTGTTTGCCCATCCCTCCCCCTATCTGCCACTCACCTCCCCTCTGGATTCCCATTGATCAGACCAACCCCCCAGTCTCTTGGATTTTCTCATCCTGGCTGTCACTGCAGCAGCCTGTTCTTTATTCACACTCTGCAGAGCCGCACATTGACCTCTGCCCAGCCCTCCTTCCACCGGCTAATCATGCGCCCTGCTCCCAAACGCCTGCGACCCGTACCCTGCCTGCTAGGTGATCTTCAGCCGCCATCTGTCCGCCCCCGTTCACTCCTCCCTCTCACGTCAACCCTGCCACACACGTCTCACTCATCCATTCCTCCCTCCTTTCGTCCACCCATCCCTCTCTCCCACCTTCCCTCCCTCCATTTCACCCATCCCTCCTGTCCTCCATCTGTCCCTCCACCCATCCATCCATCTCTCCTTCCCTCTTTCCCCCGCTCCGTTCATCTGCCCCTTCCAAGCCCTGTCCCCCAGCTGCCTCCATCCACCGTGTGTTGTACTCACCTCTGGCCAAGCCCTGTGCCAAGATGAGCCAGAACCGATGCCATCCCTCCCTGAAGATTCCTACAGTCTGGCAGGCGCCCCATCCACCCCGACCTCCCGGGGCGCTGCCCCTTCTCCCCTGTCCTCTTGTCTGGCCATGGCTCCTGACAGCCTTTCTCTTGGTGCAGACGTGGAGGTGGACGTGGATGAACTGAACCAGGAGCAGGTGGCAGATCTCAACAAACAGGCCACTACTTACGGCATGGCCGACGGCGACTTCGTCAGGTGAGGCCTGCTTGCTGACAGCCTTCCCTTCTTTGTAGATCCCACCCTGGTATCTGTTACCCTCAGTACTGACAGCCAGACTTGTGAGCACTTGTGTGCCTGGCCCTGGCCCAGGACTTTACACATGCACGTCTCTGAGCCTGTGGTGGTCGTGGGACCACTTCATGTGCAGAAACAGGCTGCACCCAAAATCAGCCAGCCTACCCTACCTAGTGTGACCTGGGGTGAATCTGACCCTTTGAAGCTCAGGGGATTCCTAGACTGGGGGACAGCGACCTCTAGTGGAGAGGCTTTGTTTTCTGGTCATTCATCCCAGCATTTGCTGGTCGTACCTCTACCTTGAGCCACACCCCCTTCTGAGCTCACAAGACCACACAGGATGGTCCCAGCTCACTGGGCAGTGAACTGGAAACCGAGCCTGAGCATGGCACCCTCTGCCCAGAGCCCTTTGCGGCCCCCACCTCCCTCAGGAGCATCTGGTGTCCTCACCACAGCTATAAGGTATTACCCATCTGGTCCTCTTGACCGCCTCACCCCCCCTGCCCAGCCTCCATGGCCTCCTTGCTCCTGAAGTGCAGAGGCCTGGGCCGGCCCCTGGGCCACTCTGGCTGCCGTGCGCTTTGGGCATCTGCAGCTTGCTCTCCCAGGTTTCTCTCCAGATGCCCCGTTCTGCGTGGCTCCCTCGAGCTCCCTCTTGAAAAGTGCAGCTTCCTCTGCCTTTGCTCTACTGTCTAATGGACCATGCATTTTATTCCCTTGCTCATGATCTTCTCCCCTAGAATGTAAGCCCGTGCAGGTGAGGATTTGTTTTTTTTCAGTTCTGATTTCTTGATACCTAAAATAGCACCTGGCATACAGATGGTGCTCGATAAGTTGCGCTGAATGAAAGATACCTCAGGCTGGCGTGTGGTGACTTGGGTCCCTCACTTTTTTTGATGAGTCAGCCTGTGTCCTTACCCTGTGGCCTGCCTCTCCTCCACCCTGATTCTCACCCCTCTATAGGATGCTCCGGAAAGACAAAGAGGAGGCGGAGGCCATCAAGCATGCCAAGGCCCTTGAGGAGGAGAAGGCCATGTACTCGGTGAGGGCTGGGCTGGAGTGGAAGGGGACAGGGGTGTGTCTCAGGGAGGGCACTCCTCACCAGCCTGGCACCCGCCCTACTCCAGGGACGACGCTCTCGACGCCAGCGGAGAGAGTTTCGGGAGAAGCGGCTGAGGGGTCGCAAGATCAGCCCACCCAGGTAGGGCTTCTCCCTGAACCCCCACCCTGCTGGCATCTGGGGGCGGGGAGCAGAGCCTTAGGGCCTGAGAAGGCTCTTTGGAGGGAAGTGAAGGAGTCTTCCTAGCGGGGCGATACGTGGCCTGCGTGAAGGTTTAGAGGTAGGGACGACCTTGAGGGTCATGTGGACTCCTTTGCTTGCTCTCCCCTCACCCTCCTGGACTGGGGGCCCTTGCCAGACTCCCAGAAGCCCATGCACAGGCAGCATGAGGTGATCTCCAGGTGGCAGAGGAACTGAGGGCAGTGCAGAGGACACAGGCCTTGCCCTGGACTCTCAACCAGTTCTGCTGCTTGGCCGCTGCCTGTGTTGGAGTTTGGACAAGTGATTTCCCGAACACTCTGAGCTTCACTTTCTTCCTTTGGAAAACGAGGCATTATCACCTACCAGGAGAGAGAGCTGGGGCAGTCCCCATGGGGAGGTCTTGGGACAGGTTTGGATGAGGCAGTCTGACTTGGAGCGGGGAGCCCAGCCTGGGTTGGGAGTCCTTGAGGAGAGGCCCCATGCAAAGCCATGCCTCTTTTTGCCACATCTCTTAAAGGACAGTGATTGAGAGTTCTTGTAAGGCTAAAACGACTTGTAGGTTCAGGGGTTGGCATGGGAAACATCCCTTAAAGAGTACCTCTGATTGTCGCTGCCATCAGTGCTGGCACGGAGGCACACATAGGGTAGGCAGGAAAGCCCAGGCTGGGTACCTGTAGGGCCTGGGTTTGGATCCCGGTTTCTTCATTTATGAGCTGTGTGATGCTGGACAAGTGACTTCACATCTCTGGGCCTCAGTTTCCTCAGCTGTGATCGTCTTTTTGTTGTTGTTCTGTCACCCAGGCTGGAGTGCAGTGGTGCAATCACGACTCACTGCAACCTCAAACTCCTGGGCTCAGGTGATCCTCATACCTCAGTCTCCTGAGTAGCTGAGACTATTGGCATGCATCACCACACCCAGCTAATTAAAATAAAAAGTATTTTGTAGAGACGGGATCTTGCCATGTTGCCCAGGCTGGTCTTAAACTCTTGGGCTCAAGTGAACCTCCCACCTCAGCCTCCCGTAGTGCTGGGATTACAGGCGTGAGCCACCATACCCAGCCTATTTTAGTCTTACCATCATCTTCATCATCATTAGTAAGTTTGGACCCAGTGAGAGCCAGAGACGAGGAACAGGAGGAGGGATGCTTTCATTCTAGGGTCAGGAGGCCAAGCAGAACCAGGGCTGCTGAAGTCCAAGTTCCTCAGTCATGATGGGTCTGGGACATTGTGGGGCGGGGCCGAAGTTCATCCTTTGGACAGATCTGAGGTGGGGGTGGGTGGAGGACTCAAGGGAAGGCCCCCAACCTGGTCAGCAGCCCCCTCATTGTGCCAGGTACCTAGCATTGGGTCCTCAGGTTGAGAGGCTTATCCCAAATTCATACCTGCTGAGATCTTAAGCCCCAACTTGTCCCACCCCATTCTTCTCTCTGTAGCTATGCCCGCCGAGACAGCCCCACCTATGACCCCTATAAGCGGTAAGTCCTCCAGAAGACCAGGAAGTAGCAACCAGGGAGCCCCCTGGTTGGGGACAGGGGCGCTGAGGAGGGCGGGAGGTTCACCCACCTAGGCCACCCCAAGGTCACAGACTGCATGCGTTCTGGGTCTGAATTGTTTTTGTGTTTTCCAGATCATTGACTTGTTTTCCCAGTTTTTGTTTATAGTTGAAGCTTCATTTTTCTGATTTAAATACAATGCAGTCTTGTGGTAAAAATGTCCAAACATGGCAAAACGGGGTGACTTAGAAATCAAATCACTTTAATCTTAATTTCCAGAAGTGACCAGTGGGAAATAATGGGCACTCAGTAGCACCACTGAGTATAGGTGCTTGTCTGGTGGGTGAACCAGTGGTTGGAGCAGGGATTTTGAGAGGGACCAAGCTCGGTCTGATCCCAGTCGCCCTCATCCAAGCTCTGAAGCTCTCTGAAGCCCAGTTCCCGCTTCAGAATGGGGAGGGATGGGATCTGTCTGATGGGGCTGTGGGCAGAGGTTCGATGAGATAACGTGTGAATGGCTTTTGGTGAAATACAAGGTATAGGTTAGTGCTCCATACATGGGAGTGTCAGGGATATCAGGTACCTTCTACTTTTAAAATTTTATTTATTAAAAACTTTTTTTTTCTTTAAAAAAATTGAGATAGAGTCTCACTATGTTGACCAGGCTGGTTTTGAACTCCTGGCCTCAAGCAATCCTCCCACCTGGGCCTCCTCCCAAAGTGCTGGGATTACAGGCGTGAGCCACCAGGCCTGGCCACTTTCTTTTTATTTTACTAAAATGGAATTGTACCATACTTAGTATTTTGGAACTTGCTTTTTCTTCCCAGACTATCCATATATCTTTTGAATAAAACTTTTCTGTGTTTAGTACAGAGATATGCTTTTTTTTAGACTGAGTCTTGCTCTGTTGCCCAGGCTGGAGTGCAGTGGTGCAGTCTGGGCTCACTCCAACTTCTGCCTCCTGGGTTCAAGCAATTCTCGTGCCCTCAGCCTCCTGAGTAGCTGGAATTACAGGCATGTGCCACCATGCCTGGCTAATTCTTTTTTTGTAGAGACGAGGTTTTGGCCAGGCTGGTCTTGAACTCCTGGTCTCAAGTTATTGGCCTGCCTTGGCCTCCCAGAGAGCTGGGATTATAGGTGTGAGTCGCCATGCCTGACCTGCTCATTCGTTTTTCATAGCCACATAAAGAGCAGTTGTCTGTGATTGTCCTTCCTGGTTATTTAGCCAATGCTGCGTGGTCGGTCCTTGTACGGAGCTGGGTCTCCACTGCTCTTCAGGCTCCGTCCACCCGCCTGGCTTCCCAGGTCGCTGTGGCCCGCGCTGGCACTGCTGTGGCTCTGCTATGTGTGCTGTTCGCTGAGAGGCTCAGGGAGCCTGGGCGAGTGAGCCGCCTCCTCCCTGCCCGTAGGTCACCCTCGGAGTCCAGCTCGGAGTCCCGCTCCCGCTCCCGCTCCCCCACCCCCGGCCGTGAGGAGAAGATCACGTTCATCACCAGTTTTGGGGGCAGCGATGAGGAGGCAGCCGCAGCCGCTGCTGCCGCAGCCGCATCAGGGGTCGCCACAGGGAAGCCCCCCGCACCCCCTCAGCCTGGCGGCCCCACCCCAGGACGTAATGCCAGCGCCCGGTCGGTAACGCTCACGCCGCTCGCCCTACACCCTGGCCACCACTGGGGGGGGACACACGGCAGAGGGGGGTCGCGGCTCAGGCCTGCGCTGACCGGCCCTCCGTGCTCTGCCTGCAGCCGCCGCTCCTCCTCCTCCTCCTCTTCCGCCTCGAGGACCTCCAGCTCCCGCTCCAGCTCTCGTTCCAGCTCTCGCTCGCGCCGTGGCGGGGGCTACTACCGTTCAGGCCGCCACGCCCGCTCCCGGTCCCGCTCTTGGTCCCGGTCCCGCTCACGGTCCCGCCGCTATTCCCGGTCCCGCAGCCGTGGCCGACGGCACTCAGGTGGGGGCTCCCGAGATGGACACCGCTACTCCCGCTCGCCCGCCCGGCGTGGTGGTTACGGGCCCCGTCGCAGAAGCAGGTGTGTGCAGCTGGGCATGGAGGCGGGAGGGGCTGGGGCTACGGGCTCCTATCTCAGGGAGAGGTGCTCAGAGGAAGAAAACCTGACCACCCAGCTCAGAGAACACCCCGTCCGAGGGGACAGGCAGAGGCCACTGCTCGCTACAGGAAGCCCTTGGTTGGAAGGAGCGAGGCGTGGGTGCGCCTGTTCTGTTCTGTGCATGCGCATCCTGGTGGCAGTGAGGTGGAGCCCAGGCACTGTTTTCCAGCACAGGGTGTGGAGAGGAGACTGCACCTCTCTCCCCTCAGGAGATTCTGTCTTTGCTGTCAGGGGTTCCAGCCTGAGAGGAGTAGAAAGAAGTGCATGGATGCTCCAGGTTATTCTGTAGCTTGCAGTCAGGGGCCTGGGTCTTGAGGGCTAGGAAACCCTGTGGGGAACCGTTCCTGTGTGGCCAGGAGTGGATGGGGAAGCAGGTGGGAAAAATAAAGACAGCTTATTGACCAGTCAAAGTGGCTCACGCCTGTAATCCCAGCACTTTGGAGGCCAAGACGGGCAGATCACCTGAGCTCAGGAGTTCAAGACCACCCTGGGCAACATGGTGAAACCCCATCTCTACTAAAATAGAAAAAATTAGCCAGGCATGGTGGTACGTGCCTGTAGTCCCAGCTATGTGGGAGGCTGAGGCACGAGAATCACTTGAACCCGGGAAGTGGAGGTTGCAGTGAGCCAAGATCGGGCTACTCCATCCCCTTCAGATCCCCTTGCCTGTGCAGGTCAGGGCTGGTCTGGGAAAGGCAGCAAGGTTGGGTTGATGGGAGTATAGACTTCAGGGCACCTGCCGAAGTGTAGACTCCCTGGATCTCTTTGCTTCTGTAAAATTGCAATAATAGCATCCACTTCTCTGGGCTGTTAGAGGTACAACAGGTTTACCCACGTAAGGTGCTTAGGACAGGGCTGGTGCTGGCTAAATGCTGTTAATGTCAGCATCATTGCCTAAGTTATTGTAGCAAGGATCACCGTGTCCGCTGCTGCATGGTCTGGCAGGTCAAGTTGAGGGGCCAGGTAGAGACCGTGCTGACCTGGCAAGCATGTGTTCCCTCTGGGCAGGGCAGTGACTGCTCAGCAGCAGGTCTCGGGTCACCCAGTCTTTCTAGTTATCTAGAGAAGTTGAGGGTCTGAATTTTTAGAGGATAGCTCTTGTTTTCTTTTCTTTTTTTTTTTTTTTTTTTTGAGACAGAGTGTTGCTGTGTCACCCAGGCTGGAGTGCAGTGGCATGATCTCGGCTCGTTGCAACCAACCTCCGCTTCCTGGGTTCAAGCTTTTCTCCTGCCTCAGCCTCCCAAGTAGCTGGGACTAAGGCGCCCACCACCACAACTGGCTAATTTTTGTATTTTTAGTAGAGATGGGGTTTTACTGTGTTGGCTCGGCTGGTCTCAAACTCCTGACCTTGTGATCTGCCCGCCTCGGCCTCCCAAAGTGCTGGGATTATAGGCATGAGCCACGGCACCCGTCCCTTGTTTTCTTAATAATGACAACAAATTTTAATTTTATAAAAACAATATAAAAATTAGTCTGGCGTGGTGGTGCACGTCTGTAATCCCAGCTACTTGGGAAGCTGAGACAGGAGAATTGCTTGAACCCAGGAGGCAGAGGTTGCAGTGAGCTGAGATTGCACTGCACTCCAGCCTGGGCAACAGAGAGAGACTCTGTCTCAAAAAAAAAAAAAAAAGCAAGAGAACCCGAGCAGAGTCAGTGCGTGGCCCAGAAAATTGGCTTCCAGGTCATACATTCCTTGTAACATACCCAGAGCAATGACAGGAGAAAGGTTTGAGGGGCAGGTGGGGCCTGGGCATATCTTGAACACCAGCCTGAGAGTGGGCGCTGCTGGCTGGAGAGTCCCACCAGGGTCCTGAGCAGGGAAGGGATGGGGTTCCACATCCCTAGGCTGGAACTTGTGGGTCTGTGCTGAGACTGGTGGAAGACAAGGGGTGGTCCCCACTGCTTTCGAGACCCTGGACACCAACAGCATGAGGTGGGTGAGAGTGTAGGTGAGGTCACCCTGAAACACCATTGTGCCTGAGCTGGGCACAGCTCTTAAAGGGGAGCCAGCCATCCCTCCCAGGGCTCACCTCCCAGGAAGTTGGCAAGTGGGTGTCTAGTGAGGGAGAGGTGATGCGTGCCAGGCACGGCTCATGATGGCAGGACTGCCCTTAGGTCGAGCGTATCTAGAGCGCCGTCTCTGTAGCAGGAGGGAAGCCAGAGTGCAGTGCTGGGTATTTCCGAGGGAGAGTAGCAGCGCTGGGGTGTTTCCGAGGGAGAGGAGAGTCAAGCCTGTCACCCCAGGCCTTGTAGGAAGACTGTGGATTGGGAGCCAGGGTGGGGTGCGGTTGGGAATCCTGGAGTCTCACAGTCCTCCCGCCCTGCTGCATCCCCAGGAGCCGCTCCCACTCAGGGGACCGCTACAGGCGGGGAGGCCGGGGCCTCAGGCACCACAGCAGTAGCCACAGCCGCAGCAGCTGGTCCCTCAGCCCGTCCCGCAGTCGCAGCCTGACCCGCAGCCACAGCCACAGCCCCAGCCCCAGCCAGAGCCGCAGCCGCAGCCGCAGCCGGAGCCGCAGCCAGAGCCCCTCACCATCACCCGCAAGAGAGAAGCTGACCAGGCCGGCGGCGTCCCCTGCTGTGGGCGAGAAGCTGAAAAAGTGAGCAGGGCGGGTCTGGAGGAAGAGGGCTGCCAACCCTCGGTGGGAGGGTGAACAGCACTGTTTTCTTTATGCGGGGAACTTGGTCCTACCACAGGAGGCCTGGGGGGCAGGGCACAGCCCTGGCCTGGGCGGGTGGATTTCAGGGGGTCACAGCCCTGGCCTGGGGGGTCTGAAGAGGACATATCAAATCCTGGAGGATCTGCAGAGTAAAAACCTTTTCCTGGATGAGGGTCAGAGGGGGACAGGGCCCTGTCTTGCAGATGCTGTGGGGTCTGAGAGGGACATGGTCGCACCCGGGGGGTTCTGAGGCCCATGCCTTGGCCGCCTGGTCTGAGGGCAGTGCTGAGGCTGGGGTCAGAGGTGGCAGCTGCCCTTTCCTCCTCCCAACTATGTCCTCTGGCCCTACCCCCACCCAGGACCGAACCTGCCGCTGGTAAAGAGACAGGAGCTGCCAAAGTCAGTAAGAATTTGGAACTCGCCCGTCTAATTCCCGTCAGCAGCAGTGCCCGAGAGCTGGGCCCGGTGGGCCTGCAGGGGGGCCCGGGTGGGCTGGGAGCTCCAGCCCCAGGGACTGGGAGGGGAGGGGAAGGGTCTGCCCCCATGAGAACCATGTCCCCCTCCCCTCCTCACTGCACACTGAGGCTCCACCTGTCGCTGAGCCTCTGGGAGCCTCAGGGCTGTCCACAGCCTGCCCCTCCTCCCCGTGTCATCCCTCCCCTCCCCAAAGCCCCAGGCTCTTGGCTGAGGTGGGTTGTGGGAGCTCTGGGACACCCACCCCCTCTCCTGCCTCTTCTCCCCCCTCCCCAGCCCAAGCTGACGCCGCAGGAGAAGCTGAAGCTGAGGATGCAGAAGGCGCTGAACAGGCAGTGTATGTCCTGCCCCGTCCCTCCAAGGTTTCCCAGCTCTTCTTCCCCTTGGTAGTGGGAGCAGGGAGAGCCAGCGCCACCTCAGGAAGCCTGGCCCTTCCCTAGAGAGGCCGTGCAGGTGCAGAGGTGCTCAGGTGCTCTGGGAAGGAGTGGGTTGGAATCGGCTCCGCTGCCGCCGTGCTGGGGCTTCTGCAGTCAGGTTGACCTGTCTGAGCTCAGCTTCCTTGTTGTAGAGAGTGGGGCTCTTAAGGGCACCCCTCAGCCACCATGTTTCTTCCTTCCTACAGTCAAGGCGGATAAGAAGGCGGCACAGGAGAAGATGATCCAGCAGGAGCACGAGCGGCAGGTGAAGGGGGGAAGGGCGGGCTGGGGCGGCAGGCATGTGCGGGCCTGGCCACACCCTCATGGCTCTGTCTGCTGCAGGAGCGGGAAGACGAGCTTCGAGCCATGGCCCGAAAAATCCGGATGAAGTAAGTCCTTGCCCTTCCCTGTCCCGTGGCCACACCTCCTGCTCCTGGGCTGCCTGGCCTTCCCACCAGGAGCCCTGCCCAGCCCCCTGTGGGTGGATGAAAGGCCGAGCCCTGCCTGGCCCTCGGGGCTGCGCCCAGCCACCTCTTGCTCCTCTCTCTCAATTTCCTTCGTGTGTTTGGCCTGCTTCCTGCCACAGCGACCTCCTCCCAGCTCCTCCAGCCTCCAAGTGCCAGTCACCTTTGCTGTTCTGTTGGCCTGGCAAGCTGTTCCCGATACCCCGTTAGCCACCCACCGCCATGAGTCTTTCTCCTGTTCAATTCGAGCTTCACTTTGTTCATCTCCTAAGTGGAGATGGAGTCATTGTCCCCCCTGCCCCGCCCCCCCCCACCAGGCTGTTGGGAGGATTTGACATGATCACAGCCAGGCATGGAGAAGGCACCTGGTAGATGCGGCTGTTGGGTTGCCAAGCCTGGCCACTGTGACAGACACCATTTCAGCACCCAGTGTGTGTAGGTGCCCCAGGCAGGAAATGATGGGACTGTCCAGCCTCCCTCTGTTCAGCAAGGCTTTCCTAGGAAGGGGGGCTGGGATTCCAGTCAGGTCTGCCAGCTGGGGTCCTTCTGAACCTGGGGCTCCCTTTCCAAGCCAGGATTGGTGGCAGTACCAGCCCCCTTGGTTTTACTGTCTTCCTTGGAGTGAGGTGTCGGAAGCACCTGCCTCCCAATTCAACACGTCCAGTGTTCCCGGCCAGATGCTCACGCCTTGCCTTTGCAGGGAGCGGGAACGCCGAGAGAAGGAGAGAGAAGAGTGGGAGCGCCAGTACAGCCGCCAGAGCCGCTCACCCTCCCCCCGCTACAGTGAGTGTCCCCACGGGGCTGGAGGGCTCTGGGGCTTTAAAGAAAAATGTCAAACGTGGTTACAGCAAAAACGTAGTACATGTTCCACATTAGCCTCCCAGAAATGAAAGCTCTTCAGACATGCACGCGTGTGTACACACACACATACACAGTGATTGCTTTAGTCACAGGTGATGGCAAGAATTAGAAGAAATGCTTATTCCAGCATAGGCTGGTGAGGGGCACAGATTGCAGCCACTGAACTCTCTGAAAATGTCGTCCCCTCATTTGGAGACAACACCTGAAGTTCAGCTTTGAGGACCTAGTCCCAGGTCAGGGAAGAGGCCCTGGTGCTGGATGTTTGCTCAGGCTTCACCTGTTCTTTTCTTTCCAGGTCGAGAATATAGCTCTTCTCGAAGGTAAGGAAGCCCATGATCTTCTACTTCCTGGGAAGTGACATTTGTCCTTTGATGGGAGATCCTGGCTCTTATTCCTCCAGCCTCACCCCGTGCCCACCTCCAGCTGGAGGGGTTGGTCCCATCCTTTGGGGAGCATCCCTCCCTCTGCAGACAAGTCCCCTGATCACAGAAACCTCTGTGGCCCCAAGTGTGTTGGTATGGATGCCTCATCCTCACGGTCCCTCCCTTTCTCTTTCCAGGCGCTCAAGGTCCCGATCCCGAAGCCCCCATTACCGACATTAGGCAGAAGAGTGGGGGGTGGGGAGGACAAGGGGGTGGGGTGAGGGGCTCAAGCTGTGATGCTGCTGGTTTTATCTCTAGTGAAATAAAGCCAAACATTATTTAATTCCCATCACCTGCCTCAGTGTCGTCTATGTGGTTGGTGCAGGGTTCTACCCCGCCAGGGCCCACCAGCCAGCAGAGCCAGCTGGGAGGGCACTTGGGTACAGGCCAGGTGCCAGGGCTGCCTGCGTGGGACATCCTACCCACATCTGATAGCTAAGTTCATCAGAACCTGCCATGGCTCAGTGAGGCCTGCTCAGGAGGCCAGGGCACAGTCCCAAGGGAGAGGGCCCAGACCTGCCCGCAGGTGTGGACATAGGGTGTCGGCCCAGCATGTCCCACATGGGCCCCTTTGCCCGGGGCCTCTGGCGACAGGTCCAGGCCTCTCCCCGCCCTCGCCTCGGCCCCTGCCCTGGCCTCGCCCACACCAGGAACTGGGAGCGCGGCTTTCTGTGCCAGTCCTGCTGCGCCCCAGGCACTGGGGGCTGGCCGTTCCCTCACCCCCTCACTCCAAACCGGTCTGTCCAGCCGTCCACCCCAAGGAGGGGAAGCCTCCTGCCCCACCTCAGGCACCCCAAGAAAGCCAGAGTCCAAAGGTGTGTAAATAAAAGGGGGAATTTACTTGGAGATGGGGCAGACACAAGGAGGTCAACCGTGCTGCGGTATCAGGGACGACAGTAGGAGGCTTTCTGGGGCTCAGGCCTCCCCGGCCGCCTTGGGGTGCTTCTGCCGCAGGTGTTTGTCCAGCGTGGCTCGCAGGCCAAAGGGCACACGGCAGTGGGGACACTCGAAGCGGGTGCTGCCAGGCGTCATGCCATGCATGCGGCGGTGGCGGTTGAGCTTGCTGCTCTGGGCGCAGGCGTAGTTGCAGAGCTCACAGGTATAGGGGCGCTCCCCGGTGTGCGAGCGCCGGTGCACCGTCAGGTTGCTGCTGTTGGTAAAATGCTTCCCGCAGAACTCGCAGCTGCCCCCGGGCCCGCGGCTCTTGCCTACTGACTTGGGCATCTTTTTGGGTGATGCCTTCTGGCTGTTGGCAGGGTTGATTCTCTGTTCTGTGGTGATGGCTCCCCAGGTGTCTCCACCGGGGCCGGCTTGAGCCCCTCTGCCGGGGGCCCCGGGTTCCTGGACACCTGCTGTGGCAGCGGCTCCAGCCCCCTCACCACCGTTGCATGGGAGGGTGCTGGCAGGGGCAGCGGCATGGGCAGCCGGCTCCGGAGGGGCCGCAGAGGCCTGCTCCTGGCTGGTGTCGGCCATGAGGGGGCTCTGGGGCGTCACCTGGCGGTGGGTCTTCTTGTGGCGGTTGAGCTTGCTGCTCTGGGCGCAGGCGTAGGGACACTGGTCACACGCATAGGGCCGCTCGCCTGTGTGTGAGCGCATGTGCACCTTGAGATTGCTGAAGGAGCTGAGGGTCTTCTGGCACACGGGGCAGGTGGGGCTCCGCCGGGTGAGCCCGCTCCCACTTGCTCGGGGGCTCTTGGCCTCAGCTGCTGGCCCCACCACTGCCGACACAGCTGCAGCCACCTCGGCTAGGCCCAGCAGCGGGGCCTCCGGGGCCTCTGATTCCGTTTGGTAAATGGACAGTCCATGGTCCCACTGGGCATGGCGCAGCAGCTTCCAGGCCACGGTGAACTGTCTGCCGCAGCGCAGGCAGCTCAAGACCTTCAGCTCCTCTCGTTCTGGCAAGAAAAAGAGGCAGAGTGTTAGTGCTGAGGGGTAGGAGTCACAGGGGTTGTAGTTCACAGCTGCCAGCTGGACACCTTTTGTGGGACAGGCACTCCTGCAGGGGCCAAGGACTTGGCAGTAACAAGACACACACACCCTGGAAGGGCCAGGAAGCTGATGCTCAGAGGATGGGCGGAAACGAAAAATCTGTGGAGTGGGTGCTGAGTACCTACCTGAGGATTTGTGTTTGAAAACCATTTCTTTTTTTGAGACAGCTGCTCTGTTGCCCAGCCTGGAGTGCAGTGCCATGATCTTGGCTGACTGCAACCTCCACCTCCCCAGTTCAACATTTTCCTGCCTCAGCATCATGAGTAGCTGGGATTACAGGAGCCCGCCATCACACCTGGCTAATTTTTGCATTATTAGCAGAGACAGGGTTTCACCATGTTGGCCAGGCTGGTCCTGAACTCCTGAACTCAGGTCATCCACTCGCCTCAGCCCCCCAAAGTGCTGGGATTACAGGCATGAGCCACTGCACCCGGCCTAAAACCCTTCTTTTTAGACAGTCTCTCTGTCGCCCAGGCTGGAGTGCAGTGGCAGGATCTCAGCTCACCACAACCTCCACCTCCCAGATTCAAGCTATTCTTATGCTTCAGCCTCCCAAGTAGGTGGGATTACAGGCGCCCCCCACACACACCTGGCTAATTTTTGCATTTTTAGCAGAGACAGGGTTTCACTATGTTGGTTAGGCGGGTCTCGAACTCCTGGCCTCAAGTGATCCACCCGCCTCGATCTCCCATCCCAAAGTGGTGGGATTACAGGTGTGAGCCACTGCACTGGGCCATGTGTTTGAAAATCTTTTACAAAGTTATGTTAATTCAGTGAGCAATTCGTACATGCTAGGTGCTGAGCAATGGCTCATAGGCCAGCTTTCCCTCAGGAAAGGAAAATAAGATCTCCATTTTCCAGGTAGGAAAACTGAGGTACAGAGAGGCATTTCCCCAAGGTCACAGAGCCTGGAAGGGGTAAAGCTGTGATTTCAATCCAGACTCTTGGTGGAGGGGGAGAGGGCAGAACAGAGGCTTGCTATTTTTTTTTGCTTTAAATTTTTAATGTAGTATTTAGTATTTTTTAAAGAGACATGGTCCTGCTATGTTGCCCAGGCTATTCTTGAACTTCTGGCCTCAAGTAATCCTTTCACCTCAGCCCTTCAAAGTCCTAGGATTACAGGCATGAGCCACCATGTCCAGCTGGTAACAGAGGCTTTCAATTAAGATTTTTGGTTTAGGCCTGGGCGTGGTGGCTCACACCTATAATCCCAGCACTTTAGGAGGCAGGCAGATCACCTAAGGTCAGAAGTTTGAGACCAGCCTGGCCAACATGGTGAAACCCTGTCTCTACCAAAAATGCAAAAATTATCCGGCCATGGTGGCGTGTGCCTGTAATCCCAGCTACCTGGAAGGCTGAAGCAGGAGAATTGCTTGAACCTGGGAGGCGGAGGTTGCAGCGAGCTGAGATTTCACCACAGCACTCCAGCCTGGGTGACAGAGTGCAACCCTGCCTCAAAAAAAAAAAAAAATTAATAATAATGGAGATAGCTACGGTCACTAAGTAAAGAGGTGGGAGTGACCTGGGTCCTCCACCCTCTGCATGGATCTCAAATTGAGAGCCCCAAACCTGAATTTGGATTTTTCTCTGGACCTTTGGGATACTGTCAGCGGACACTTCCCAAGTGAACTAGCCTTTCCATTCTTCAAATTCTAGAGTCTCGGATGGGGCAACGTTCGTGATTCAACCAGTCCTCCATCAAGAGCACAGGCCTGGCCTGCGTTCAAATTCAGACTTCTCTGCTCCCTAGTTGTGTGACCTTGGGCAAGATAGTCCTCTGTGAGCCCCAGTTGCTACAATTCAGGGACCCTCGAGGTCCTCTCCCTTTCAAGGGTGGTCGTGACCTCGCTTGAGGAATGGATGAGAGCGTCGGTCCACATGAGCGCTCAAACAGCAGCGCCTGTGAAGCAAGGTGCCCACAATTCTCCAAGCCCTGCTGTGTTTTGTTCCAGCGATTCCATCACAGCCCCTGTCTCCCCTATCAGGCCACTCTCCCTGCTCCAACTCTAAAGCTGATTCAATCAATACAAGCCCCTCCTTCTCTTTCTCACCACCAAGACCCTCCCTGGCCCAACCCTGAATAATTCCACTTCTCAAAGGGCCAGGGGGCTGGAAATTAGGTTTGAATTAAGCCCTGCAGCCCACACTGACCAAAAGCTCAAGCACCACGTGAAGGATTTCAATTCCCTTCTAAGAGGAGGAACCCAGGTGTCCAGCACCCTGGAGCTCGCTCAAATCAGGGGATTCCCAGGCCGCAGGGATGGGAGATTCCATCACCGAGGGAAGCCAGAAGCCCCTTCCCTGGCTCTGAACAGCTAGCTGTACCAGCATCTCAATCAGAAGTGACGGACAGGAGGGGGTGGCAACCTCCCCATTCCAGCTGGCCTCCACTCCCCCTCCCCCCCGGCCGCTGCCCTCCCCAGAGGTCCCCCTACTGCCACCCTGGTCCAGCCACCTGGCCAGTTATTTCTGGCCAAGGGGAAGGAGAAGTGAAACCAGGTTGGGGGTGTGTGTGGGGGGCAAATCCCCAGGCTCGTCTTCTGGGGCTGGCCACACCCTGTAGGCGGCTGTCCTTCCCTGCCCAGCCTCCCCCACCCTCCCTCCCACCACCACTAGTCCCTGCCCTAGGACCGGCAGGCCCTGGCCACGCCTAAGCTGCACCCGATGGGACGCGAGAAAGGGGAAGTAGTGCTCAGTGCCCTGCCGTCCAGCCCAGCCCTCTCCAGCAGGAAGCCCAGCCCTTGAACTTGAGAGGGGGACTGCACTCGGCTTTACTCACCTGAGCCCTGACCGGGGCTGGGGCCTCTGAAGAGCTGACAGCCCAGCTTCTTGTGGTCCATGAAGGCAGTGATGGCCTCCAACGGGAAGGTCTGCAGGCAGCGGCCGCAGGTCAACAGATCTGGGTGTTTGTCGGTCCAGGGCTGGCGGTCTGCAGGGAGGAAGCGAGTGGTGAGCCTGGGGTGGGGCCAGGATGGGGGGGCTGAGGGTGCCGAGGAAGAGGGGAAACCGAAGGTCAGAAGGGAGCCTGGGGGACAGGACGGGGCGAAGGAGAGAAGGCAGGGCGAGGGGGCCCATGCCCAAAGGCAGGGGTCCCACCCGAGGGTCAAAGGTAAGGGAGGCTGGGCTCAGAGTCCGGGGCAGGGGTGCAGGGCCCTCACCTGGAAGGTTCGGGGTCAGCGACGTCCACAGGGTCCACGGGTTCCGAGCGCCGAGGGCGAGGAGGGCGGCCCCGGCGGGCTTGGGGTCAGGGGAGTGGTGCGGTTCGCCCCCGAACCGCCCCGCCGGGGACACCTCCTTCGGGGAGAAGGGCCCCAGCCTTGGTGCCTGTTGGGGCTGCGCGTCCGACTCGGGCTTCAGTTCGATGACGAGGTCCGGCATTTCCATCTCGTCGTCTGGGTTGGCGGCGGGCGCGGGGTCTACTCGGCGGGGAGCGCTGCCGGCCTTGCGGCGGGACATGAGTCGCGGGCCGGGCGAGCTGGCGGGCGGGCAGGCGGGCAGACAGGCGGGCGGAGGACGCACGAGCGGAGGACGCGCGGACCGTGCGCGCTCAGGTGAGTGACTGCAGCGACCCGCCGCGAACTCTTACACGTGCTGGCCAGGCCCGTGGCTCCGCCCACCGGGGCGGGCCTGATGGGAGGGGACCGAGCCGCCCTACCGGCGGCCTAACTCAATCTAGGCTGTGCCCCTTGCGTTTGGCTTAGTGACCAAATTTAATCACACCGAGTTCCCGCAAGGCATTGAAACAGCTATCCCTGATCCCATTTTAGGGCGGGTGAAACTGAGGCCGGATGCCCACACACACCAAGGGAGAAAATAGTCGGTCACGTTTCTTATTAGATGCCTAATAGTAATCTGGGCTATTTCATTAAATGCATTACAATAAAAATTCATTTTGCAAGCATTCACTGAGTGCCTTCTGTGCGCCAGGCTGTTTGAAGCACTGATACAGCAGGAAACAGATGATAATCTTTGCCTGCATGGAGTTTAGACGGTGGGCGAAGACACTATAAATATAATTATGTAAAATATAGATGGCCCTTCATGATGACCAGTGTCCTGGAGCAAAAGAAAGCTGGAAAGGCGACAGGGTTGCTGGGATTGAGGGAGTCCATCTTCTCCCCTTTGCTGGGAAAGGGCATGGGGGAGCTGAGGCAAGAGGGAAGTAAGGAAGCCAGCCAGTGGACCTGGGCATTGAGGAATTACAAGAAAAGGGAGGGAGGAGTAATATGGGCTGGTGATTGGGTTCAGTGAAAAAATGGGAGCAGATCCAAGTGATCTTTTGATCACTTTAAGGTCTTTTGGTTTTCCTGAGACCGGAGCCTTGGGAGGGTTTTGAGTAGAGGAGAATTGTAATCATACACACCAACTCTGTTCCTAGACCAGAAGTCACCCTTAAAACCAAATAGCCGAGCAGCTCACCTGCCTCCACTCCGCCTCCTTGAGCTCTCCTCCCCTAAGCAGTTCTCTCTGCTCACTGTTTGAAGTGGCATTGACACCCTGCCCCACCCTCAGTCCCTGATGAGTATTCTTTTCTTCCGGGCACCCGACTGCATGTACTGCTCCTGGACTGTCCTCTCCCCCACCCAGCACAAGCGCCCTGAGGTCAGGACCAGAATCTGTCCTCCCCCAGCTGTGCCCAGCCCAGATGCTGATTTCAGTTGCTGATCTCCTGAAGTTCTGCATATTGTTATTCAAGTCTGGGCTCCATTGTCCTCCTGAGAGCAGAGGGCCCTGACCAGCAGTATCTAAAGTAGCCCCACCCTGCTGAAGGCCTTGCAAATTACACTCCATGACCTCCATCTGTCCCCAGTTCCCTCTTGGATCTCACTTTCTCCATCTGTCAAAGGAGGTAGGGCAGGTTGGAACTAGAAGTTTATCTGAGGTGGTTTCTTCTTCAACGCCACCTCCTCTGATCACCCTTTTTTAAAAAAATAATTTTTAATTTTTCAAAAAAAATTTTTCAACAGAGACAGGGACTCACTTTGCTGCTCTGGTTGGTCTGGAATTCTTGGCTTCAGGGGATCCTCCTGCCTCAGCATCCCAAAGTGCTGAGATTACAGGTATGGCACTCAGCCTCAGACCTCCCAATTTTAAGCTCCACTGCAACCCCAGCCACCCACTATTCCATTACCCTTATTTTACTCGTTTTTTTTTTTTTTTTTTTTTTTCTGAACTGGAGTCTCGCTCCTGTTGCCCAGGCTGTGTGCAATGGCACGATCTCAGCTCACTGCAACCTCTGCTTCCTGGGTTCAAATAATTCTCCTGCCTCAGCCTCCAGAGTAGCTGGGATGACAGGCACTCAGCTAATTTTTGTATTTTTAGTAGAAATGGTTTCACCATGTTGGCCAGGCTGGACTCAAACTCCTGACCTCAGGTGATCTACTTGCCTTGACCTCCCAAAGTGCTGGGATTACAGGTGTGAGCCACCATGCCTGGCCTATTTTACTCTTTATATATAGCTTTGATCAAACTCTGAAGGATCTGGTTTACGTATTTGCTCGTTTTACCCTATTCTGTCCCTTCTACCCTACAAGAATATAGGTGCTAGGAGGCAGGATGGGCGTGTCTTGTTCATAAATACAGCCCCTGCTTGTTCATAGTTAAGTCAACAAGTATTTATTGAGCACCTACTATGTGCCTGAAGGTATTCTTTCAACAGACATTTGCAGACCACCAAATTGTGTACCTGGCACTAGGCCTTGGAGATCCAATGGAAAGCAGAGGCCTACAGGATCTCTGCGTAAGTAGGACCCCACGTGGAGAAAGTGAATTCTGACTGGGCTTGGAGCAGGGAGGTTCATATTTCCCACTCAAGGCCACATTTTCCCCTTTGTAAAATGTGACTACAGGGAGAGCTGGAGGACAAAATGACCGCCTCTGATCCAGCCCAGCTACCTTCTTGGTATGCGGCATCTGAGACCATGATCTCCAGGTTTCCTGTAGAGGAGCGGGGGTTCCCAGTGGAGGCGATGGGTAGGAGTGCTTATGTGTACAGGACGGGGATGCAAAGACCGAGCTCTGCCCTTAACCTGGCCAGGAGGAAGTCTTCCCCTCTCTGAGCTTCAGTTTCTTCCTGCCGTAAATGGGCAACCCAGATGCCCCCAACTTGCAGGCAGGAAGAGCGGACCAAAGTGCCCCGCAAAGCCGCGGGCCGGGTGGCGACCCGAGTTGCGCTGGCTTCCAAGCCTGCGAGCCAGCCCGTGACCACGTGGGGCGGTAGCGGCGGCGCGGGCGGAACCCAGGCTCCGTGGCTCGCTGCTTGCCCGGGCCTCTGCAGCGGGGGCGCCGGCGGAAGTGAGGGCGCCAGTAGCGGTGTACCTCGGTGAGTGCAGAGTGGTGATGGGGTCACCACCTTTCCCCGGCCCCAGCTCTGGACTCCCACCCCCGTGCAACGGCCGGAGTGACGAGAACAGGCAGGACTGCGCCTGCAGCTCCGGCAGGAGGGACGTTCTTGTTCCCAGACGCCCGCATCAGGGACTCTTTGGTCCCGGTCACCGGCAGCGGGAATGTCCCACGCGGGTGGGGTTGGGAGAAGGGAGAAGGCGGAAAACTCCCCCTCGGGAAAATAATAAATGGCCACGATAACAGCAGCGTCGGTGCTGTTATCCCGCTTTACCCAGAGCGGAATTGCTCGCCCAGTCTGAGTCCGGAGGTGGGAAGAACGTCCAGTTCGAACGCCCAGGGCGGAGTGGGAAGTGGACGCCTGGGGGTCGGGAGGACCTACTTAGTATAAGAAAAGGATAGCAACGGGTGGTCAGGGCGGAATTGAAAGGAAACTGACCGGCCCCAGGGGAGAAGGGGAGGGGAGAGATTCTGTGCTTGGGGTTCTGACCTCTGGGGTGGCCCTATTTAACTAATTTGCATCAAGATGCAGCAGCCGACGGTGTGTGTGTGTCTGTGTGTGTGTGTCTTGTGTCTGTGGACACGTCAGCACCTTGGTTAATTAGGTCTGGAGGCTTGCCTGTTAACCTGATAACTCGGCTGGTTCCCCACCCTGGCAATTGTGAAGAATTGGCCCAGTGTTTGTCCGCTGAGCTGATCTCATCTCTGGAGCACCGAGGCCACCAGGAGGGAGGTCTGTTAAACCTCTGCCCCTGCCATTGACCCTTTAAGTGTTGGGGTCTTGAATCTAACAAACTAGTTTCTCAAGTCGTGGGGGATGGGCTTGGGAATTTTTCCTGAAACCTTCAGAAATCCTTGCCTTGGAGACTGAAAGGATAAAGGCTTCTGGGGCTAGGTCACCAGGGAGAATGGATAATGCCTGCCTTTGCCCTCCTGGGCACACCCTGTGTGACCTTTCTTAAACCAGTTTCTTAGGTCACACCTTGGCGACACAAATTCCAAGGGCTCCCTGGGCTGGTGGAAAAAAAGTCTGTCTTTCTGCGTGGGGCAGGGGTGAGGGCCTGAGTTTTCTCCTTTTCTCCACCCTCCAGCTTGCACCAAGGAAACTGCTTATTTTTATTTTTATTTGAGACAGAGTCTCTGTCGTCCAGGCTGGAGTGCAGTGGCGTGATCTCACTGCAACTTCCATCTCCCGGGTTCAATCGATTCTCCTGCCTCAGTCTACTGCGTAGCTGAGATGACAGGCGTGGGCCACCACGCCCAGCTAATTTTTTTTGTATTTTTAGTGGAGATGGGGTTTCCCCATGTTGGCCAGGCTGGTCTCGAACTCCTAACCTCAAGTGATCCTCCAGCCTCAGCCTCCCAAAGTGCTGGGATTACAGGTATGCCCAGCCCATTCATTAATTCTCATTGGTCTCTGTGGCAGGCAGTGTTCTGGGAGCTGAACATCTAGCAGTGGAAAAGCACCGTGGCCACCTTGAAGCTCACAGAGAGGAGATACAGGGAACCGAAAGTGCAAGGGCCCAGGAAGGCATCACGCCTGAGGTGGGTAGAGCAAGCGAAGTACAGCGCGAGGGTGCTGGCAGGATCCAGAACTCACAAGGTCAGGAGGGCTGTGCTGAGGACTCTGGCTTTGTCTCTGAGCAAGACAGAAGCCACAAGAGGGCTTGGAGCAGAGGTGGGATGTGATCTAACTCAGGCGTTAACGGAGTATGGGGTGCAGACTGTTGGGGGTGAAGGTGGAAGCTGGGGGACCCAGTGAGGAGTTGACTACAGTACTCCAGGCAGGAAGTGTCCATAGCTGCAGCAGAATGCTGGCAGTGGAGGAGGTGAGAAGTGTTAGGCTGTGAATGAAAAAAAAAAAAATTATATATATATATATATAATTTTTTTTGTATATATATATAATTTTTTTTGTTTTGTTTTGTTTTGTTTCTTTGAGACAGTCTCACTCTGTCACCAGGCTGGAGTGCAGTGGCGCTATCTTGGCTCACTGCAACCTCCGCCTCCCAGGTTCAAGCTATTGTCTTGTTTCAGCCTCCTTGAGTAGCTGGGATATAGGCATGGGCCACCACACCCGGCTAATTTTTGTATTTTTCTTTTTTTTCTTTTCTTTTTTTTTCGAGACAGGGTTTCACCTTGTTGGTCAGGCTGGTTTCGGACTCCCGACCTCAGGTGATCTACCCACCTCAGCCTCCCAAAGTGCTGGGATTACAGGCGTGAGCCACCGCGCCCGGCCAAATTTTTGTATTTTTAGTAGAGGTGGGGTTTCACCATGTTGGCTAGGCCTGTCTCAAACTCCTGACCTCAAGTGATCTGCCCACTTCTGCCTCCTAAAGTGCTGGGATTACAGGTGTGAGCGACTGGTCCTGGCCTTATACAATTTTTTTTCTCAGCCTTTCTTTTTTTATGACTTTAATATTTTTGAAGAATCCAGGTTAGTTGTGCTGTTTTTGTTTTGTCTTTTTGAGATGGAGTCTCGCTCTGTTGCCCAGGTTGGAGTGCAGTGGCAAGATCTGGGCTCACTGCAACCTCCACCTCTGGGGTTCAAGCGATTCTTCTGCCTCAGCCTCCCGAGTAGCTGTGATTACAGGTGGGTGCCAGCATGCCTGGCTAATTTTTGTATTTTTAGTAGAGGCGGGGTTTCCCCATGTTGGCCAAGATGGTCTCTATCTCTTGACCTCGTGATTCGCCTACCTCAGCCTCCCAAAGTGCTAGGATTACAGACATGAGCCACCGTGCCTGGCCTGTTTTTGTTTTTCCTAAGATAAGGTGTCACTCTTGCCCAGGCTGGCGTGCTGTGGCATGATCATTGCTCACTGCAGCTTACAGGAGTATGTTGTCATGCCTGGCTAACTTTTTTTTTTTTTTTTTTTGAGAGGGAGTTTCACTCTTGTTCCCCAGGCTGGAGTGCAATGGCAAGATCTCGGCTCACTGCAACCTCTGCCTTCCAGGTTCAAGTGATTCTCCTGTTTCAGCCTCCTGAATGGCTGGGATTACAGGTGCCACCCACCATACCCAGCTAATTTTTGCATTTTTAGTAGAGACAGTGTTTTCACCATGTTGGCCAGGCTAGTCTCAGACTCTTGACCTCAGGTGATCTGCCCACCTTGGCCTCCCACAGTGCTGGGATTACAGGCGTGTGCCACCGCGCCCAGCCCTAATGTTATTTATTTATTTTTTTTTAAGTTGGGGTTTCACCATGATGGCCAGGTTGGTCTTAAACTCCTGACCTCAGGTGATCCACCCACCTCAGCCTCCCAAAGCGCTAGGATTACAGGCCTGAGTCACCGCGCCCGGCCAGCCCTAATGTTTTTTATGTTTAGTAGAGACAAAGTCTTACTGTGTTGCCCAGGCTGGTCTTGAGCACCTGAATGCAAGTAATCCTCTTGCCTTGGCCTCCCAAAGTGCCGGGATTATAGGCGTGAGCCACCTCACCCATCCCTGTTGTCCTTGTTTGGTAGAATGTCCTTCAGTTTGAGTTTCTTCATAATTATATCCAGGTAATCTGTTTTTGGCAGAAATACCACAAAAGGCTGGGCGTGGTGGTTCATGCCTGTAATCCTAGCACTTTGGGAGCTGGAGGCTGGAAGATCACTTGAGGCCAGGAGTTGACAGCAGCCTCAGCAACTGAGACCCTATCTCTTTAAAATTAAAAAAAAAAAAAAAAAGAAAAGAAAAGAAAAAAGAAATGGTACGGAAGTGGTGCCCTGTCCTTCTTAGTGTCCCATTCCTGGAGCTGTTGGCTTTAATCACTAAGTTAGGAGGCATATATCAGGTTTCTCCTCTATAAATTTCTGTTTGTGCTTTACAGTGAATGAATATCTTGTGAGTCTGTTGAGACTACGTAGCTACCTTATACTTCATCAAACTCTCATCCACAATTTTTTTTTTGGACAGTCTCCCTCTGTCACCCAGGCTGGAGTGCCATCTTCGCTCACTGCAACCTCTGCCTTTTGGTTTCAAATGATTCTCCTGCATTAGCCTCCCGAGTATCTGGAACTACAGGTGCACGCCACCATGCCTGGCTAATTTTTGTATTTTTGGTGGAGATAGAGATTTGCCACGTTGGCCAGGCTGGTCTCAAACTCCTGACCTCAAGTGATTCACCAACCTCGGCCTCCCAAAGTGCTGGGATTACAGGTGTGAGCCACCACACCGGCCCTATCCACACATCTTTGCGTCTGTTCCTTTTTATATTTATTTACTTGCTGGTCTACAATAAGGAATGTGTTTTCCCTCTCTTCCTTGTTTATTCATTTATTTATTATCAGTATGGATTCTGGATTTCTGTTTTATCTAGTGGATGATAATATGTAACTATCATTATTGTATTGTTCATATAATTCCATATTTGGCCACTGGGAGCCCTTTCAAGCTAGCTCCTGTGTGAATGGGAATCTATCTAAAAGATAGAATTTCCTGATGGATTGGATGGGTTGTATGTGAGACAGAGGAAGCTGGGGTTTGTTCTTTTTTTAGAGACAGGGTCTCATTCTGTCACCCAGGTTGGAGTGCAGTGGCATGATTATGGCTTACTGCAGCCTCCATCCCCTGGGCTCAACTAATCCTTCTCCGTCAGCTTCTTGAGTAGCCCGGCTAATGTAAAAGAAATTTTTTTTGGCTGGGCACAGTGGCTCATGCCTGTAATCCCAACACTTTGAGAGGCTGAGGCAGGTGAATCATGAGGTCAGGAGATTGAGACCATCCTGGCCAACATGGTGAAACCCTGTCTCTACTAAAAATACAAAAATTAGCTGGGCATGCTAGCGTGTGCCTGTAATCCCAGCTATTCTGGAGGCTGAGGCAGGAGAATCACTTGAACCAGGGAGTGGGAGGTTGCAGTGAGCCGAGATTGGGTCACTGCACTCCACCCTGGCGAGAGGGAGACTCCCTCTCAAAAAAAAAATTTTTTTTGGGGTAGAAATGGGGGGTCTCGTTATATTGCCCAGGCTGGTCTCAAACTCCCGGCTTCAAGTAATCCTCCTGCCTTGGCCTCTCAAAGTGCTGGGATTACAGGCATGAGCCACCATGCCTGGCCGGGTTCATCTTTTGGCAAATATTTATTGCCTGGAAGTTGAGATAAAGCTGTTATAAAAGCAGACAAAAGTCCTTGCCTTCATGGGGCTCATGTTTTTGTGCATGTGACACTTTGTTTCTGATCCAAGCCACTGGGGGGCATTGGCACAGATTTTAGGAGGGGGATCTGTTTGGGACAGGTGAAGTGGAGCTGCCTTTTAGACCAGCCTCTGCTTCCACTCCTCCCTCCTTCTCTAGCCCCATGCTTACCATTTAATAGTTTCTTGTCCCTTTTCTTCACTCAACAGCCAAGACAATGCAGACTCGAGTGAGCATTCCTGTGCTTGTGCTCCGGCTGCCCCGGGGCCCTGATGGTTTCAGCCGTGGCTTTGCCCCTGATGGACGGAGAGCTCCCCTGAAGCCAGAGGTTCCTCAAATCCAGGAGTGCCCCATAGCTCAAGAATCCCTGGAATCCCAGGAGCAGCGGGCCCGAGCCGCCCTTCGGGAGCGATACCTCCGAAGCCTGCTGGCCATGGTGGGTCATCAGGTGAGCTTCACATTGCACGAGGGTGTGCGTGTGGCCGCCCACTTTGGAGCCACCGATCTGGATGTGGCCAACTTCTACGTGTCACAGCTGCAGACGCCCATAGGTGTGCAAGCAGAGGCGCTGCTCCGATGTAGTGACATTATTTCGTATACCTTTAAGCCATAAAGACATTGGTCACCTTTCTGCTTGAGGCTAAGCCATTGTATCTCAGGCCTCCCAATGTTCCCCAGCCAGGAACTCTGGGCCGGATGGAGTGATGAGCTCCCTTGGAATTTTGAGCCAAGGTTTAAGCAACTCTGGACACCTGAGACCTCCTGGGTCTAATCAGCAAAATTCTGCAACTCTAGGAATTCTAAGATCCCTTTGGAAGGAATGCTGTACCTCACAGAACTCTGAACTCTACAGAAATATGGGCTTGATGCCATTTTGCGAAGACCTGGGCATCAGGGTGGGGTGATAAAGGAGGACAAACTGCACAGGGGGTAGTTGTTTATTAAAGAGATTGCAAAGTTCAGCCACCCTGAAGATACTCTTCCCAGTGCTCCCCTCCTGTTAAAGAACCAGTTACCCCAGGAAAATTCGACTCCTGTTTTTATTTTTTAAATTAAGTATACCCACGGGGATGGAGTCATCTTTATGGGATGGTAGGGTGGTTATCCCAGGGCTGAATCCGGTGGAGCTGGGCCAAGTGGGACAGGAGCCCAGATAAAGGTGTAGGGGCTGCACAGCCGCAAGTCTCCTGGAAAGGCTGGAGTGGCCGGAATGCAGGGATTGGGAGATTCCGATTTGATTTCATTTTGGGTGAGCGGTGGCTCGTGCTGGGTCACATGGTCGTGCCCAAGCGCTCCTCCTGTTGGCCCACCTGTGGTTGCTACGGAATGTACGCGACAGATAGCAGATTCGCTGTCCCCTTGTTGGAGGCAAATGGTCGGACCCCGAGCGGCGGCGCTCCTGAGAAAAGGCCGAGGATTCGCGGTCGGGGTGAAACTTCTTCCCCTCCCCGTTTCTCTCCAGCCTTGTAGCGTGGCCGTTCACATCATGCGCTTTGCTAACCGCCCCTGTCACTGGTAACCTTTCAGTGCATTGTTTAAAAATAAAGCCGTTTCTGCCCCCTTCTGCAGTTTCTTTAAGTTCAGGATGTAAGCGAAGCCTTCCATTAAGCAAAGGTTAGGGTCGTTTCGTCTCAGTCGCGAAAGTGCGGTGGCCAATGATGAACCGCGCCAGGAGCAGCCTCAGCCGCCATCCGTCTGTCGCGACGCCGGCTCTGCAGAGGCCCGGACCTAGCTCTCTAGTTGCCTTGGCAACGACGCGGCTCGCTCCGCCCCAGTCCCCTTTTATGGTTTCAGCCCCGCCTCCCCCAGGTAGCCGGGTGCGCTAGGGAAAGCGTGGCGAAAGTGCGGCGGCGAATGTCAAGCGTTGGGCCTGAGCCTGAGGGTGTGGCTTGAGCTCGCCCTAGTTCGTTCTTGCCTCGGTGACCCACCAGCCTTGTCACTCAGGATTTGGGCTGGCCTTTGGAATTTCTACCTTCTCGTAGGGTTCATTTTTTAAAATCAGGCCTATGATACTGCTCATGGGCTCATATTTATTTTAGCACTGTAATTTAAGTTGTATTTTATGCGACTCTACCTAGGTACAGAGAGCTGTTGATGTTAACTACAGTGTGCAAATGGAAGACTGGAGACTAGCGAAGGGGCTAAGGCTTCGTCTCCAGAGAATTCCTGTCTGTCAGCATCCATCAACTATACTTATATATTGAATGCAACTCCTATCTGCCTTTTTTTTCGATTTCTTCATGCCCTTACCACTCTTCATCAGTTAGTCTAGCCTCCATGTTTTTATTTCTTTCCTTTTGTTGAGCGAGACTTTTCCAGGGTCTTGCTCTGTCTCCCAGGCGGGAGTGCAGGGGCGGGATCATAGCTCAGTGCAGCCTAAACCTCCTGGGCTCAAGCGATCCTCCCACCTCCTAAGCAGCTGGAACGACAGGCGCCCGACACCAGACCCGGCAAATTTTAAAATATTTTTGTAGACGGGGCCTCGCTATGTTGCCCAGGCTGGTCTCGAACTCCTGGACCCAAGCGATCTTCCTGCCTCAGCCTCCCAAAGTGCTGGGATTGTAGGAGTGAGTCGCCGCGCACCGTCAGATGTTTTCATTTCTATCCACTCCATTCCCTGGGCTCTTGACGAATGTGCGGGAGCTGATATTCGTTATTTGGACTCAGGCGGGGAGGCGTGGGCTCAGCTTCGCGCTTGCGCGCTGCTCTTGGAGACGGCGTCTACTTCGCCCCGCCCCCCATAGTCTGCAGTTCCGGCTCTGCAGATTCGCTGCTCACGTTTCTTTTTTCCGAGGCCCTTTCTGCCTTTTGTTTCCTTCTTCATGTCACCCGCGGGACAACTCTACCTGCAAGTCGCTTAAATCGGTTTTCTGCGTCTTTTAGTAAGCTACGAGCTCGCCAACCTCGAGCGAAAGTGTGACTGCGAACGGGCAGGCGCGCGCGGGGCTCAGCGGAGGCGCGCTTGGGCTCCCGGTGGCGACAACTACGACGACGAGGAGAGCGGACGGAGGCGGCGCCTGAAGCAGCGGCGGAGCCCATGCCCCGGGACGGCGGGCGGGCCGGGAGAGACAAGTCCGGGGCCCGGGGCATGTCCCCGGGGCCCCCGTGAGGAGGCGGCGGCGGCTATGGAGATCCCGCCGCACGAGGCGCCGCCCGGGCCGGGCGCAGACGACGACGTTGAAGAGGCCCCCGCCGAGGCCGGGTCTCCCAGCCCCGCATCGCCCCCCGCGGATGGGCGCCTCAAGGCTGCAGCCAAGCGCGTCACGTTCCCGTCCGACGAGGATATCGTGTCTGGAGCAGTGGAGCCCAAAGACCCCTGGAGACATGGTAGCTACCGCGGGTGAAGCGGGGGCGGGCTCGAGGGGGACTCGGGAGTCGGGAGGGACCGGTGCAGGGCCCGGCTCAGAGGTGGCGTTCAATAGATTGCACATAATGGCTAATTAAGGGGGCAGTCGTCAGTTTAGAGTCGGAGGCTGTTAGAGAGGGGGTGGCCATGGAGTTGGGAAGGTGAAAAGTATCTGGTTTCTGCTGCACCCCACCCACCCGAGACAAAGGAGGTGACCGTTTTAGGGTTTAAAGCGATGAGCATTAAATAATGTTTGGTGGTTTGTCAGATGGGGAGGGTGGCAGCCTTTGCGTTTGTAGTTCTACCAGAAAAGGACAGAAAGAGCGGTCAAGGGAGGGAGAGCAGGTCAACATTGGCCCTGAAAGGGCAGTTGTAAGAGTTTGTTGGGTCTCTGAGGCTAAAAAGAGGTTAAGTTGCTGGTCTGCAAGCCTCGGGGCAAGGAGTGGTCGTGTTGGTCACTTTCTTGGCTGGAAAGAGGAAGAATATAAACCTGGACTGTGGCTGTGGAGGACTTGGTAAAAAGGGAGTCAAAGTAAGCTCCCAGAAGAGGAGCAGGGCTGGTGGTCAATTTGTGGTTAGGTAAGGGAGTCAGAGGCAGTGTCGTTTTTTCTTTTTATTGTGACGAGAGCTCATTATATTGCCCAGGCTGGTCTCGAACTTCTGGATTCAAGCGAGCCTCCCGCCTTGGCCTCCCAGAATGTTGGGATTACAGGCGCGAGCCACTGCCCCCAGCTGCAGTGTGGTGTTAAGAAAAGCCAATGCAGCAGAAGGAAGGCTGTCAGTCGTTCAGGAGCAGAGGATGTTTGGGGCATGGCTATGGAGGGGTCTTCTTATTCCTTCCTGAGAAAGAATTGGATGGCTGGACGCATTGACTCATGCCTGTAATCCTAGCACTTTGGGAGGCCGAGGCAGGTTGATCACCTGAGGTCAGGAGTTTGAAAGCAGCTTGGCCAACATGGGGAAACCCTGTCTCTACTCAAAATATAAAAATTGGCCGGGCGTGATGGTGTGCCCTGTAATCCCAGCTACTTGGGAGACTGAGGCAGGGAGAATCGCTTGAACCTGGGAGGCAGCGGTTGCTGTGAGCTATCACAACATTGCACTCCAGCCTGGGCGACAAGAGCAAAACTCTGCCTCAAAGAAAAAAAAAGAATGAGGGGATGTTATCAAGTCAGGAACTAGAGTTGCTGGCTATTAGCAGGTGAGAGAACGGAAGAAGTTTGACCACTTGAGGTGTTGGGAGAGGGGGCAAGCCCACTTAAGAGGGTCAGGTTGGTGTTGGAGCTGAAAGGAGTATATTGGAGCCATAGGGCTGGGAAGCTGGAAGTTGCTTGGGAGATGCAGGGCAGTGTTGAGTCCATTTCGTGCTGGAAAAGTCTGTCAGTCCGGCTAGGGTGGAGCCCGTGAAGTGAGGGATTGGACTGGCTGTGGTTCCGAAGAAGCTGATCTGCCGGCCCGGGGTAAGGGGAGAAACTTTTGCCAGTCTGTGGACAGTGGAGGAAGTGGTGGCTGTGATGTGAGAGTGGGAAACATGGTAACTGGAAGCTGAACACACAGGGAGTCCATCATGAATGATAGTTCGGTTACTTCCTCTTATTATCATTTTAGATGGAGTCTCCCTCTGTCGCCCAGGCTGGAGTGCAGTGGCATGATCTCGGCTCACTGCAACCTCTGCCTCCTGGGTTCCAGCAATTCTCCTGCCTCAGCCTCCCGAGTATCTCGGATTGAGAGCGCCTGCCACCACACCTGGCTAAAAGTGTTTGTATTTTTAGTAGAGACAGGGGTTCCCCATGTTGGCTAGGCTGGTCTCAAACTCCTGACCTCAGGTGATCTGCCTACCTCCGCCTCCCAAAGTGCTGGGATTACAGGCGTGAGCCACCACATCTGGCTGGCTAGTTATTCTTAAAGAGACAGTGGTTAAATTAAGACTTTTGGGCTGGGTGCCATGGTTCATGCCTGTTACCCCAGCACTTCGGCAGGCCAAGGTGGGCGTATCACCCGTGCCCAGGTTCAAGACCAGCTTGGGTAACAAGGTGAAACTCCGTCTCTAAAAAAAATAGAAACATTAGCTGGGTGTGGGTGGCATACGCTTGTAGTCCCAGCTACTTGGGAGGCTGAAGAGGGAGGATGATGTGAGTTCAGGAGGTTGACGCTGCAGTGAGCTATGATTGTGCCACTGAAATCTAGCCTGGGTGACAGAGATCCTGTCCAAAAACAAGAAAAAAGAAAAAAAAAAAGAGACTTGGCAGTGGGAGCCAGCCAAGTGCTTGGGCTCTACGCCCCAGGGATAGGTGGTTAGTTTGGGACCAGGGCACAGTCAGAATGGCCCCTGGCTATAGCATGGTATCCAGTCCAGAGCAGGAAGGGGAAAGACCTGGAGGGTCAGAACAGGGTGGTTCAAGAGCAGAGGCTCCAGGTCAGAGCCCTTGAGACCTCAGGCTGGTTACGTAGCTCCTGAGCCTCAGTCTTCCCGTCTGTAAAGTAGATGGTAATACTCTCACCATGGGATTTAGGAGAAAACTGGATGAAGTTACATACGGAAAGGAATCGGCTAGGGTGAGCGTTCTTGTTGGCAGTCGTTGTCGGTCATCTTCGGGGCCAGTGTAGAGGAGCTTGTGCGTGGGGTGGGGCCTGGGTGTGGCTGCCTCGGAGCTTCCAGGGGAGGAGGGAGGTGGCAGTGAGTGGGCCTGGAGTGAGTGGGAGGTGGGCGGGGGGAAGATGGTCACTTTGTGGACTGAAGGGTCGGGGGTAAGGGCAGCTAGAGAGTTTGGCACAGATTGGGCACGAGGGTGGGGGTAAAGTCTCTGGTCCGCAGGTTCCCAGAAAAGCTTTGGCTTTCGTTCAGTAAGCCACTTTCCTCTCCAAGCCTCTGTTTCTTTCTCTGCAAATGGAGGTGCTAATTTTTACCATGGGGTAGTTGTGAGGATGAAGTAAGATAGTCCTCATAGATTTCTGCCACATAAATAGCAGGCGTCATCCAGACAGGTTTGTTTTTTGTTTTCACGAGGGTCTTGAAGCAGCAGTGAAGGCGTTGGAGGTCACGGAAGGCTGTCTGTGAAGAAAAGAGGGGCAATTGGAGCCTGGCTGGGAGGAGTTAGAGGAGGGGTGCCTGCTGGTCTGTCCTGGGTAAGGGGTAGAGGGAGTGACACTCTCCAGGCTGGCGGAGTCTCTCATTATAGCAGTTAGAGAGGGGCAGTAAGGCCTAGTCGGGACTCACGCTCCCAGGGAGTCCGTGGGTCTGAGCTGCAGAGGTGATGACATGGGCTGGATTGGAAGAATTGGTCCATCTTGGTTGCGGGGAGGGCTTGAGGAGTTGGCTTGGCAGTGGGGAGTTGGGTGATCTTGGGCCTGGGCAGGGGAGGGGTCATTGGTGAAGTTGGTGAGTCTGGACAATGGGATTTGCAGGACAGAAAACCCAAGGGTCTGGGAATACCAAAGAGCAGGGGATAGGCCTCGTGCTTGGGAGGACAGCGGAGTGGTTCACTGGCCATGGGGCTGGGGGAGGTAGAGGGTTCGCCAGGGTGTAGAAGAGGAATCGTGGTACAGAAAGTGGGTCTAAGAGGCAGCCCAAGTGAGAGGCCAGAGGGTCTGGGGCTGGGGGACTGCAGGGAGTTCCTTGGTCTTGGAACAGAGGTGGGAGATTTGTTGGCATCAGTCTTGGAAGCTGTGGGGAGGGACAGGGGGTGTCATTTGAGCTGTGGACCTAGTGGAAGGGTGGCGTGACCCCAAGGCCAAGGGGTGACAGAAGAGCTGACGGGTTTGAATTGGGGACACTCAGTCATCTGGAAGCTGTTTTGGCGTGCTCGAGATGGAGCGCTGCCTAGGCTGGGAGTGGAGGAGTGCCCCCGGGCAGGGAGAAAGCAGCGCTGGAGGTGCCGCAGCGCAGGGGTCTCCTTCAGTAGAGCCTCACCCCAGGGGCTGGAGTGGTGGCCCAGCTGAGAGCTGTGGGGGGTGTCTGTCTGAGGGCGAGAGCTCCCTCAGGCCCTACAGGGCCTGGGGGTGTGGGGATTCCTGGAGATGAGGTGATCTGGAGGAGGGGGATTGTGAGGGACGGTCTAGAGCCTGCACAGGCTCCACCTTCCTGGCTCCCCACCTCCAGCAGTGGGGTTCCGTTGGCCGGGGCTGCTGTTTACTCACTGCACAAATGGTCATCTGATGCTCTGTTGCGTGCTTGTTTTCTTGGTGGTGGTCTCTCCCTGCTGGAATGGGAGAGCAGAGACTGAGTCCATTCTCTTCTCTGCTTTTCTTGAGGACACTCAGTTGTTGAATGAGCGCCTGTGGCCTATGAGGCCTGGTGGTGTCTGGGAACCACCTAGCAGAGTGACATCTAGCAGAGTGTCAGGGGCCCAAGCCGCCAGGTGTGGGGAAGCCAGCAGGCAGCAGTGTGCCCTGTGGCCTCTGGCAAGCGTGTGCTCTTGAGGAGCATTGTGTTTCGTCACCTGTAAAGTAAGGCCAGTGATCCCTGCCCTGCAGACCACCAGGATGTCAGAGGAGTGAACCCGCTGGGGCAGGTCCCCACAGCAGCCACAGCCAGGTGTGCATGGATGGGCAGGGAAGCTCCAGGAGGAGGCAGCCTGGGAATCATGAGTGAAAGAGGCGGCTTCAGCACTGCCAGGCTGGGTGTGTGGGTGCCCATGGGGAGCGGGGGTTAGCCAGCTGCACTGTACCCCATCATGTTGTGGCAGACCCTTCAGCTCTTCTGAAGGCCAAGGCCAGACTTACACAAGGAACCCTTTAGGCCAAACTGCAGGAATGACCTGAGGCTCGGCTGGTCTCCCCAGTCCCTGCTGAACTCTATGGGGTTGGAAAGAGGCTTGTGAGAGGGACTTGTGATCAGGAGCACATGACAGCAGCCACCGTCTGGGAGACTCATCTCCCTCCCTCCAGTCCTGCCAGTGACTCACTCCCTGCTCCCTGACCATCCGTCCTCGAGTGTGTGTGCGTTAGGGGTTTGCCCACCAGGAAGCTCCTTGCATGAAGTGAAGGTGTCTGCAGGGGAGGGTGAGGGGCTCAAGTATGTTGCCATCTCTGGCCACCTGAGCTTTGGAGGGTGGAGGGAGCAGTGGGGGCGGAATGTTTTTAAATAAGGATCCAAGGGCATGGTAATGCCACACTGTTTGTTATGGAAACCCGTGCTGCAGATTTAGTCCTTGAAACGGGCAGGACAGGTAGATGTGTACCTGTCAGAGGTGGACAGAGGCCCTGGGTTAGAGGAAGTGGCTTGCTTTGGCATTTGTGGTGGAGCTGCTGGGGAGTAGGGATTGGGGTCGAGGGAGGTGCTTTGATGCATCTGCTCAGGTTTCCATCTGGGCCCAGCTCCACCTTCTGCTGCTGGAGTTGGCAAGTAGACCTTGCCACTGAGCAGCCACGTGACTTTGGTGATTGTTCTCTCTGCCTCGATTTTTCTGTGTCTAAAATGCAGCTGACAGAAGTATGTCCTCATAGGGTGATTGGGAGGATTAAGTGAGATAACACCGTGCCTGATCCATAGTAAATGCTCAGCAAATGCCTCGCTTGTTATTCCTGTCATCACCACTTCTCTGCTCCCATCTAGAGCCCTAACATTTAGTTTCTGTTTCCTGCCTGTGTTGTGTGTTTGTACTCCTTTTCCCACCCTACGGTCTCCCACGTCAGCATCCCTGCTTTTCCTCAGAGGCTCACTTCTCCAGGCTCGGTGCCCCAGCAGTCCCTGATCTCCAGGCCTGACTCTGTCTGTGCCAAGCTGTGTGAGCATGGACAAGTTGCCCAACCACTCTGAGCGAAATCAGTATGTCTCAGCCCACTAGCAGGAGAGGCAGCAGGGCTACCAAGATTCCGCACTGGACGTGTTAGTCCCAGCCTCTGCCCACACAGGCTGATGACTTGGGACAAGTTGCAGCTCCTCCCTGAGCCTACGTCTCCTCTGGAGAGGGGGCTCTACCACCCCGACCCCTACCCTGTTGGGGCACGATTGGGTTAGTGGTGCTGTTGTGCGGGCACCTGCCTTCTGCCCTCCTAGGCCCTTTGCACACTGTGACTCACGCCACTCTCTGCCTGCACACGCAGGTGGGCTGCCTGATTCTTTGTGCGTGTGATTATCCGTGCTCGCATCATATTTCCCCCTTCAAGGGCAAAGACTGTGTGTGAGTCACCTCTGTGGTCCTAGTCCAGCACACAGGAGGGCTCAGGCACTGGACACATGTCCGAAGGAATAGGGTTTTCCTCTGATCACACACCCCACGGTGGTATTTACGAGAAACTTTTTTGTGGTAGTTAATTCAGCTGGGGCCAGGACAAGGGCTCTTCCTCAGGGACCTACAGACAGGCTTTAGTGTCCGTTCTGAGTCCTGAAAGAGCACCCGAAGCTGGCCCCCAGCTGGCACTCAGTAACCAGCGTTGAGCGCGTCAGCAGGAGTGCGTGTGTGCGTGTTTCTGGGAGCGAGGTACTGGGCTCTGGGAACCTTCACAGGCATCCGGCTCCAAGAGGATTAAGAACCGTGGGGCCACATGCCCTGTGCTGGCCAGGCTGCAGCTGGATCAGTCCCTGGGCATGGAGGCCAGAGAGCTGTTTTTACAAAAGCTCCCCAGGTGGTTCTGACAACCTCGCTTGGCTGTCTGTGTACTCTGCTCAGCCATCCATCACTCAGTCCCAAGCCTGCCTTCAGAGCTCAGTTCAGGGGTGACTGGCATTGACCTCAAAGACCTGTTTTGGAGCAAATTAATAGGTGAGCATTGAAATGTCTGCCTTAAGGTAACTGCAGAAATTCAAGCTGGGAAGGCTGCTTGCTGTCGTGGAGCGTGGGGGCGGGGCAGGTTAAATCCCTGCCCTCTGGCTGACCTTTGTCGTCACCAGTCATTGCCTTCCATGTGCCTGTGCCAGGCACTGGTCTAAGTGCCTTTCCTGTATTATCGCATTTAGATACCACAGCCACCCTGGGAGGTAGGTGCCGTTTGCCCCAATTTGTAGACGAGGAAATGGGGCCCATAGAGTTAAAGTAATCTTCCTGGGGTCACACAGCCAGTAAGTGGTTGAGCTGGGATTCAAACCCCGGCAGCCAGCCCGGCACCGAAGCCTGCATAGTCACCCCTGTGTGTCGGCTGAGTGGGTAGAGGCCAGTGGCCGCATTCGGTGCAACGTGCCATATGGTCTCTTCATCTATAATTCAGAACCGTCCATAAAATGGAGGTGACAGTGCTGGCTTTGCAGGGTTGTAGCAGGGATGAGAAACAGAAACAGGTGGGGTAAGGGCCCAGCCTGGTGGGCATGCAGGAGGGGGTTCACTGATTCCTGGACAACTTGAGTCCTGGGAGGTTTGTGCTGCTCCTCTGTCCTCAGCATTGCCTGCTGCTCTGACCCTTGGCCTCTGGGGCGTGTTCTTCCTGTGCTACGCAGTGCCTGGTATGTGGTAGGCACTCAATATATTCTTGCTGCATGAGTGACTTGGTGACCCCGTAACCAGTCATGCATTCAGCATGGTGTGGCCGTGCCATGTGTTATGAGTCAGGGCAGAAGACAGGGCCAGTCCATGCTTCTGTGGGGGTCACAGTCAAGTGAGCGAGACATATTCAGCAAGCCAGGGTGCCAAGGACTCAGATTAGGGAGGGTTCACGGGTGTGCAGTAGGGCAGGGCAGAGGCAGCTTCCTAAAAGGGACGTCAACAAGGAAATCCAGCAATTAGCCAGATGAGGAGCAGCGGGAGGTGTACACCAGGGATGGAAGGCAGAGAGAACCAGCCTGGTACATCTGAAGAACAGAAAAAAAGCCAGACTTAGTTGAGGTGGAGGCAGGGGGGTCAGAGGTGAGGCTGGAGGAGGCAGGAGAGGCTGCTGGTGGGGCCTGATGGGCTGTGCTAGCTATGGTCCTCAGAGGGCTTATGAAGGGGCCTGGGCCGGGCTGGGTGCTCAAGCCTGTCATTCCAGCACTTTGGGAAGCCCAGGCGGGAAGATTGCTTGAGCCCAGGAGTTTAAGACCAGTCCCTTGACCTCCCTGGATCACTTTCCCCATTGGTGACCAGCCTGGGCAACATGGCGAGACCTTGTCTCTACAAAACATACGAAAATTAGCCCGGCATAGCGGCGTGCGCCTATAGTTGCAGCTACTCAGAAGGCTGAGGTGGGAGGATCACTTGGGCCCAGGAGGTCGAGACTTTAGTGAGCTGTGAGCACATCACTGCTCTTCAGCCTAGCGAGAGCCTATCTCAAAAAAAATTAAAAAGCGGCATGGTGGGTGTTTTTAATAGAACCCTGGGTCGGGGTGACATGAAGGGGGTGAGACTGAGGCGGGGAGACCATGGAGGTGGCCACGAGCCAGGAGCCTGGAGGCTTGGAACACCCAGAAAGTTCTGATTCCAAAACCCATGTGTCCCAAGGGTTCCAGGAGGAGACTCTGGAGCCCACAGCGGACCTTTGGGAGCCCCTGGGTGCCAGTCCTAGCTAATTTAATCGTCAATCCCCATACAAATGGGACCAGAGGCAAATAAGTAGCCTCTACTTGGAAAGCAGCTGGGATGGTAGCTGGCTGTTACAGGTGCTCATGAGGACATGGGAAAGTTGAGTGAGGTGATGTTGCTGCCCTGAACTTGACCTGGTTCCTGCCTCCACGGGCTGTAGGGTTAGGCAGGTGGGGCCAGATGACTGGTGGGTAAGATCATGTGCCTGAGTGCGATTTCGGCTCTTCCACACTTGGACTGTGTGGCCTTGGGCAAGTCCCTTGATCTCCCTGGACCACTTTCCCTATTTGTGAAGCCATTTTGGCAGATGAGGACTTTCTTTCAAAGCTTTTAGACTCTCTGGGAAGACCAGAGAGCCAGGCCTGGGGCCCACGCCAGCAGGACCGCACCCTGCATCCAGTGCTGAGCTGATGCCGCTCCTGTTAGATCAGCTGGAGGAAGCCGCTGCAGCTCCTCTGGGGCTGAGCCCACGTTGGGCCTCTGGGCTGGAGCCACACAGGAGGCTGGGGTCTGGTGTTTCAGCCTAGAGGAGGTGGGAGATGTGAAAGGGCTTCCCCACTTGCAGGAAGGGAGTTCAGAGGCTGGGTGCCAAAAGGAATTTGAGAGATCCATCATGCTTGGCTGTTTGCTGCATTAAGTAGGAAGGTCCATGAAGGCAGGACCCGTCTGTGTCTTGGCTCACCTGTGTCCCCAGCACCCTCCATGGTGCCTGGCCCTCTGCAGGCTCTCACACTGGATGAATTGGTGGTAGATGGAGGTACACAGTAGGCAGTCAGAAGTTGTTCTCACCCCTTCCCTTCCTCCTGGCAGCTGGCACTGAGCGGCTGCCTCGGGGTGGGGGTGGAGGTTTGGAAGTGTCTGCTGACAGCCGTGAGGCTCATGTGACTTGCCCAGCGCTCATCTCCCTTCCTGGCGGAAGCCTGGGTCAGGAGCCCTGCAGTCGGATGCTCCCCTCAGGGCTGGTTGGGTTCCAGCTGGGATGTGTTCCCTGGTTAGGTGGGCGGCCTCCTCTAGCAAGCTGGCGCTTGGGACCCACTGGGGTCGGACTCGTGTGCCACCTTCACACCCACCCCTCCCTCTCTCCACGGTCTCTGAGGCTGTCACCAGCTGCCGTCAGCGATGTAGTAGAGTCCTGTGCAGTCTTCCTTTTTGCAAAGCAAAGCACTGTCACAGCTGAACTGGCTTGGTTCCCCAGGGCAGCGGGGAGGAGGCTGGGAGAGTAGGGCTACCAGAAGGTGAAAGCGAACTGCAGGGAAGTGACTCTTTGCAGGGGTCATGGTGGTGGAGGTACTCATAGCTCCCATTGATGGAGCACTTTCCAGGGCTAAGCTCTTTACACACATTTACTCATTAATCTTAGAGGAGGGAACCAAGGCTCACAGAGGTGCCAAGGCCACACAGATAGTAGGGAGGAACTGGGTTCTAGCCTGGCAGCTTGAATGGTTCTGATCCTCTGTCCTGTTTCAGAAAGCCCCCAGGGCTCCACTGTAATTCCAGGACAAAGTCCACATCCCTGGGCCTGGTGTGGGAGGCCTTTCCCAAAGAATATCCAGCCTCCTTCTGGCCCTAGACGCAGGTGCCCTCTCCCCAGCACACCCCTCGCTAGTCCCCTGCCCTTCCTAATGAACTCCTGTTACCCCTCCCGCACTGCCTCCTGGGCAAGGCCTTCTTTAATCCCCAGACAAAGCCCTGCTCCGCTCGCCTGGGTTCCATGGCGCCTCCTAGCTCTGTTGTTGTTTGTTTGGGCCCACCTCCCCACCCTGGACCAGAGCTGCAGAGGGCGGCAGCCTGTCCATCTGGCTCCTGGGGGAGTCCAACCACTGAACGCCTCCAGGAACCTTAGGGACTTCGGGTAAAGTGGGGCTGCTAATGAACGCCCAGGCCAGGCATCCTGGATCCCTTGTTACCGAGGCACTGGGGCTCAGGACAGTCAGGGAATGTGGGGTGTGGGGAAGAGTTTGTTCACTGAGTCATTTTTTCCTACATTCATTCCTTCATTCCTTGCCAACCAGCATTCGATTTTGCCTCCACTTTGCTTTCCCCTCATGCCAGGTGGAGGGGCCTCCTGACGGCTCTCCTGCTCCCTCTCCAGCCCGCTCCCCACCTAGCAGCCACAGCATTCTTGAAAAAGCAGACTTTGCGATTCCTGTTTCACATCATGCTTTGTGACCTCCCTGCTGCCTTTCCCTCCAATCCAGTGTCCCTGTAACAGGTTAGGAAGCCCAAGTATAACCTCTCCTGCCACCATCCCCGGCCACAATCGAGATCACCTTGCCATGCACTTGCTAGGTTCAAGCCGTCATGGCTTCTTTTTAGTCCTAGAACATGCAGGCAGCTCCCCACATCCTCTCCTGGAAGGCTGGCCCCAGTCGCACAGCTGGCTCTCGTTAATCTTTCAGGTGCCAGCAAACCCTTCCTTCCTGGCCCTCCAGATGGGCTCCCCGTCAGGTGGCCAGCGATCTGCTTATCTGTGGGCCTGCCGAGACTCTCGGCCCCAGACTGTAAGCATCACCAGGCAGTGGTGTGTTGGGTTTTGGTGCCACTGTAGTCCCCAGTGCCCAGACCATGTGGCACTTGGCCTGGCTCTGGCAGAAGCACAATATGGCAGGTGGAGAAGGAAGTGGCATGCAATGCCACTTTTTAGTTCTTGCCACAAGCAGCTCAGACAGTCCCTGCCTTCACATAGCCCCCCGGTCCAGAAAAGAACGTGGGCAGAGAGGAGGAGGAGGAGCCATAGGGAGGGTAATACCAAGCCTGCCTCTAGTGTCCCCCCTGCCAGTCTGGTGGGAATGGGAGTGCAAGACTGGAACACAGGCCCATCTTTGCTACTGACTTGCTGAGTGTCATAGGCCAGGTCACTTGCCCTCTCTGTGCAGCAAGATGGTGCCCCGGGTCCTTTCCTACTGTGTGTCAGTGTTTCCTATCTCTCCAGGTAGAACACCACACCACTTAGGTGAGTGATTGGATCCCAGGACCTCCTCCCTGTCATGGGGTAGCAGCCAAGGTTCTGGTAACTGATCTGCCTTCTACCTTTGTGGTGGGTGACCTAATTCCCTGTTCCCTGTGACCCATATGTCACAGGAGTCAGGGGCAACCAGCCATCCAGCCAGGCCTCCATGACTGTTCTCACTCCATGTTCTGTAACCGTCTTCTGCCCTGGGTGTGGGATCCTTGCTTCCCGGCCCAGTTCTGCCTACTTTGATCACAATGACCAGTCAGTGCTCCGTTTCCCTGGAGGGCCCCCTTCCTTGCTGTGCCTCGACCTGTGTTCCGCATCAGACTGTAAGTCCCAGCGGGCCAGCCAGGCTGTCTCAGTACCTGCCGTGTCCCCTGCACAGCTCTAGGCACAGAGGAGGTGTTCAGTGAATGTTGTTCCATTAGAATGGAGTTGGGGCTGGTGCTGGCAGAGCCCAGGGACGGCGCCCTTGTGGAGCCCTGCTTAGAGCGCCCAGGTCTGACAGAGGACTGATCCTGTCTGGTCCTGGAGTGGAGAAGGCACCGGCAGCCTGGACCATCTCACTGAACGTCCGGCCACCCGCTGTTAGGTCCAGGTACTTGCGCTTACTGCTTTCCCTGCCTTCCCGCCCAGTCAGAGGAATCCGGGGCTGGCACTGGCCCCTTTCTCGTCTCAGTGGGGGAGAGGTAACAGAGAGGGGCGGCACTTACCCAAAGATGGCCTGGCGCTTGGGCTCAGGCTCTTGCTGCTGTCTTCAGCCACTCCTCC
This sequence comes from Cacajao melanocephalus, assembly GCA_963573385.1. NCBI lineage: Eukaryota > Metazoa > Chordata > Mammalia > Primates > Pitheciidae > Cacajao > Cacajao melanocephalus. The sequence goes on along the minus strand of CAUYLG010021620.1, from coordinate 47,209 downwards.
AGCTTTGAGGGGAGTACTTGGGCAGGGAAGGGGAGGAGACCTGCCTTGTCACGCACCTGGGTCCCCTGCTGCGACTCACGGACTCACAGTGTGAGGTTATACTCAGGGTAGGGGCTCTGGGAGGGCTGGAGTTCTGTTTCCAGCCCCAGCACATTGTCGAGTGACCTTGTGTTGCCGGAACCTCCGTTTTCTCCTCCCGCCCCTCATGGTGCCTAGGGAAGGGGTAAGCAGCCGCACTGGAAACTGGGACGGCACTGGCTCCCTGCCAGCACACTGGTAAAGTCCACTCATTGTAGGAAAAACGAAAGTTGGAAAGTCTACAGAAGAAAATAAAAATCACTTGTTAATCGTGCCATCTGAAAATTTTAATTGACCATTTTGAGGACTTTTTGGAATTAAAGAAAAAACGGCTGTATTTTGAGATATAATTCACATGTCTTATAACGCACCCATTAAAAGTGTACAACTCGGCTGGGCACAGTGGCTCACGCCTGTAATCCCAGGCTTTGGGAGGCCAAGGTGGGCGGATCATTTGAAGTTAGGAGTTTGAGGCCAGCCTGATTAACATGATGAAACCCCATCTCTATTAAAAATACAAAAAGGTATTTAGGCGGTTGTGGTGACACATGCCTGTAGTCCCAGCTACTCGGGAGGCTGAAGAAGGAGAGTCGCTTGAACCCGGGAGGTCAAGGTTGCGGTGAGCCGAGATTGTACCATTGCACTCCAACCTGGGTGACCGAATGAGTCTGTCTTAAAAAAACAAAAAGTAAACAACTCATTGGGTTTGTGTTTCACAGTTATACACCCATCACCACAATCAGTTTGAGAATACTTTAATTACCCCCAAAAGAAACCGCACACCCCTTAGGCATCACTCCCTGCTCCGTCATACCCCCATTCCCCAACCTAAGCAACCACTAATTTCTTTTCTGTCTGCAAATTCTGAACATTTCAGCTTGGTGCAGTGGCTCAGGCTACTATAATCCCAGCTACTCAAGAGGCCGAGGCAGGAGGATGGCTTGAGCCCAGGCTGGAGTGCAGTGGCGAGATCTCTGCTCACTGCAGCCTCTGCCTCTTGGGTTCAAGCACTTCTCCTGCCTCAGCCTCTCGAGTAGCTGGGATTACAGGCGCCTGATGCCACGCCTGGCTAATTTTCACATTTTTTAATAGAGACAGGGTTTCGTCATGTAAGCCAGGCTGGTCTCAAACTCCTGACCTCAGGTGATCTGCCTGCCTCGGCCTCCCAAAGTGCTGGGATTACAGACGTGAGCCACCGTGCCCAATGACCCCATTGTAAAATCATGCAATATGTGGCCCTTTGTGACCAGCTTCTTTCACTGAGCATTGTGTTCTCAGTGCTGACCCAGGTTGTGGCGTGTGTCAGTGCTTCATTCCCTGTATTGCTGAGAGATGCTCTATTAGGGCTAGACCACATTTTATTTATCTGTTCATTCATGATGAACACTTGGGTCGTTCTCTCTTTCTGGCTGTTACAAATAATGCTGCCGTGGGCATTAACTTGCCAGTGTTTGTGTGGACGTGTGTTTTCCTTTTTCTAGGAATCAAATTGGTGGGCATATGATGACTTTGTTTAACTGTTTGACAAACTGCCAGACTGTTTTTCAGAGTGACCACCCCACTTGACATTCCCCTCAGCATTGTATGGGGGTCCCCATTCCTCGATGTTTATGCCCTTACTTTGGTTATAGCTATCCTAGGGAGTGTGAAGTGGTATCTCTTTGTGGTTGGGTGGGGTGTTACTGTTGTTTGTGTTTTTTTTGAGATGGAGTTTTGCTCTTGTCACCCAGGCTGGAGTGCAATATCGCGATCTCGGCTCACTGCAACCTCTGCCTCCCGGGTTCAAGCAATTCTCCTGCCTCAGCCTCCTGAGTAGCTGGAATTACAGGCACGCACCCCTGGCTAATTTTTGTATTTTTTAAGTAGAGACGGGGTTTCGCCAGGTTGGCCATGCTGGTCTTGAACTCCTAACCTCAGATGATTGGCTTGCTTCAGCCTCCCCAAGTGCTGAGATTACAGGTGTGAGCCACCGCACCTGGCCTGTTTGTTTTGAGATGAAGGTCTTGCTCTATCACCCAGGCTGGAGTGCAGTGGTGCGATCATAGCTCACGGCAGCCTCCACTTCCCAGGCTCAAGTGATTTTCTTGCCTCAGCCTCCAGATTAGCTAGAACCACAGGCACAAGCTGCCATGCCTGGTTGATTTTCTTGTTTCTAATTTTTTTGTGGAGACAGGGTTGCACTATTTTGCGCAGGCTTCATTGTGCTTTTGATTTGCATTTCCTTATGGCCGATGATGTTGAGCATCTTTTTATGTCCTTACTGAACATTTGTGTATCTTCTTTGGAGAAATATCTTTTTAGTTCTTTTGCTCATTTTTAAATTGAGCTGGCCGGGCACAGTGATTCATGCCCATAATCCCAGCACTTTGGGGAGCTGAAGAGTTCGAGACCAGCCTGGGCAACATAGTGAAACCCGATCTCTATTAAAAAAGCGGGGGGGCCCAGGCATGGTGGCTCACGCTTGTAATCCTAGCACTCTGGAAGGCCAAGATGGGCAGATCATTTGTGCCCAGGAGTTCGAGACCAGTTTGGGCAACATGGTGAGACCCCCATCTCTATAAAAAAATTTAAAAAGTGAGCCAAGTGTGGTGGCTCATGCTTGTAGTCCCAGCTACCTGGGAGGCTGATGTGGGAGGATTGCTTGAGCCTGGAAGGTTGAGGCTGCATTGAGCTGTGATCTTGCCATTGCACTCCAGCCTAGGTGACAGAGTGAGACACTGTCGCAGGAAAAAAAAAAATTAAAATGAATGCTTGTCCCTTTATTATTGAGTTGTAAGAGATCTATATATATGTATTCCAGATGCAGGACTTATCAGATGAGTGATTTGTACCACCTGGGATGTTTTCAGTGTGTAATGCCAATGCATTTCCTTCCCATCTCTTCTCTCTGGCTGGATTCACAGCCACAGCTAGATAAAAATAAAGCTGTGAGGATAGTGTAGATACAGTTGAATATCCTGCTTTTGCACTTCATTTTCCGTTCTTTTAGAAAGCGTGGTTTAAAGCACATCATCGGGCTGTTGTAATTCGTTGTAGCCATTTCCGCATTGCTGAGCATTTAGGTCCTTTCCAGTTTTCAGTTGCATAAATAATGCAGTGATGTTTGTCCTTGTCCATAAATCTTCATGTTCATCACATGGGTAGCTTTCTCAGAAAAAATTCCTAGAAGGTGATTTTACCAGGTCAAAGGGAAGGAACCTTGGAAGTCTTAGATGCTGGCAGTGCCCACGTTGAACAGTGAGTCTTGAGGGCTAGGGTTCCGTTGTGATAGTCACCACAGTAGCTTTAGATTTTTTTCTGAGAGAAGGTCAGTCTCTCTTTTTCTTTTTCTTCTTAGGTTTAAACCATGGCCAGAGACAGGGTCTCAATCTGTCGCCCAGGCTGGAGTGCAGTGGTGCGATCTCTCCTCCCTACCACCTCCACTTCCCAGGTTCAAGCGATTCTGGTGCCTCAGCCTCCTGAGTAGCTGGGATTATAGGCACACGCTACCATGCCCGGCTAATTGTATTTTTAGTATAGATGGGGTTTCACTGTTGGCCAGGCTAGTCTCAAACTCCTGACCTCAGGTGATCTGCCTGCCTCAGCCTCCCAAAGTGCTGGGTTTACAGGCATGTACCACTGTACCCGGCCAGATTTTTTTTTTAAATGAATGAATAAATACTATTTGCATGTGGATCCTTGATGTTAAGATGATGTCTTGTTTTAGTGAGCATTCTTTTAACTACCGTTACCTTGAGTTTTTTGGTTTGTTTTTGTATTTTTGTGTGTGTGGTTTTTTTTTTGGAGACGGAGTTTTGCTCTGGTTGCCCAGCCTGGAGTGCAGTGGCATGATCTTGGTTCACCGAAACCTCCGAAGGCCTCCCTGGTTCAAGCGATTCTCCTGCCTCAGTCTCCCAAGTAGCTGGGATCACAGGCATGTGCCATCATGCCCGGCTAATTTTGTATTTTTAGTAGAGATGGGGTTTCTCCATGTTGGTCAGGCTGGTTTCGAACTCCTGACCTGAGGAGATCCGCCTACCTTGACCTCCCAAAGCGCTGGGATTACAGGTATGAGCCACCGTGCCCGGCCTTTTTGTGTTTTTTGTAGAGATAAGGTCTCCCTATGTTGCCCATGGTGGTCTTGAACTCCTGGCCTCAAATGATCCTCCTGTCTCAGCCTCCCAAAGTGCTGGGAATATAGGCGTGAGCCACTGCACCCAGCCTAACCTGTTTATTAACATGTTACATAGTTTTGGGAATTGGTTCTTCATTCCCTTTGCCTGTTTTTATTTTGAGACCTTTTGTATGGACTCCTTCTCTGTTGAAGATAGATGGAATTTTATTGTGCAGTTGTATTTGTCCTCATTTATCATTTGCCTTGCAGGAGAAGTGTGGGGTGGGGTATAGGACACTAAAAAGAAGCCCTGTCTCCTTTGCTATTTCACTGAGTCTTCATAGCAAAGCCCCATCTCAGCGTGAACAGCTTAGGATGGAGGAACATAGGGCTCGGGCCCTCAAAAAGGGCAGAGGAGGCAGTGGCAGCCCAGGCCTTGGAGGCCGTGCAGTGTAGGAGAGAGGGTGCTTTAGTGGAGGCCCGGCCTGGGAAAAGGGATAGCAGATTACAGAGGGTCCCCTCTAACCACAACTGCAGCCCCATTTGCTGAGCACCAGGCCAAGCGACCTGGTGAACCGGGTGGTGCCCCTGATTTTTGTAGAAACTGCTACTTGGAGTCATTGGTCACTTGCTGAGGTCACACTCCTTTGCAGAAGATGGCAGAGGCCAGGGCAGCCCTGCCTGGGTCCCTGGACACATCCAGCCCACTATAGCTATGGAGGCTTAGCAGGTCCCAGGTGCCTCAGGTTTCAGCAGGAGCCTGGCCTCCCTTGTCTCCCGCAGCCATGGTCAGCACCCTCTCTATGAGGGTCCCGTGTGTCATGTGCTGTTTCCTTCTCGTAGCTTCCTGACCCTTCAGGAATACTGTTCTTTGCCCTGGGAATCTGTCACCCACCTACATCTGCAGCCTCAGCTCTGCTGCCCCTCTGCCCAGTTGGAGGCTTCTCAGAGCCAACTCTTCCCTCTGTATACAAGAATGGCCTTGACTTTTGTGTGACTCCTGTTGGCTCATGGCCTCATGCCCCCTCCAGTGTAAACTTCTTGAGATGGGATGTCTGGCTGTTTTGTTCACCTATGTAGCCTGGCACCTAGAATAGCACCTGAGATAGAAGAGGCACTAGATAAATATTTGAAGGAATTCATGGATTTCCATGTTTGTTTTGTTTCGTTTTGGAGAGAGAGAGTCTTGTTCTGTCTCCTAGGCTGCAGTGCAGTGGCATGGTTATAGCTCAGTGCACCTTAGGTCTCCTGGACTCAAGCAATCTTCCCACTTCAGCTTTCTGAGTAGCTGGGACCACGGGCACATACCACTACACCTAGCTAATTTTTGGCTTTTTTTTTTTTTGTAGAGATAGTGTTTCCCAGTATTGCCCAGGCTGGTCTCAAATTCCTGGGCTCAAGTGATCCTCCTGCCTTGGCCTCCCAGAGTGCTGGGATTATAGCCATGACCCATCGCACTTGGCCAAATTTCTTACTTTTACTCATCTTTTAGGTCTCAGTTGAAATGTTCCTTTCTCTTATGGGTCTTTTTTAACTCCTTCTCCAAATCTGAATTTGTGTCCCCTCTGTTTTCCCCTAAAATACTCATTTTTTCTTATAACTGGTACGTTTTTGTGTGATTTGTTTGTGTTCCTAACAATCAGTACTTGAGGGCAGGGACCAGTCCTGTTTTGTTCACCGCTGTCTGCTTAGCCCAGGTTGTTGCATACATAATGAATGAATGAATGTGTTCGTTAGTTCTCAAACAGACCTCTGAATGTTGGTGGCATTACCTTCTTGTTATGGATGAGGAAAGTGAGGGTGGGCAGTAAGAAATTCCAAGCACCTGATTTCCGTCACTTGAGCCTTTGCTGGACCAGTAAACTTAGCTTACAGTTTCTAAAATTCTAAACTAAAACACCCCCAAAGCCTCTGAATTCAGATGGCCATCTGGTACCCATGACCAGAAGCCTGAGACAGGTGGCCCGAAATAGCCTGCCTGGTTCTGGCAGGACTGAATGTCTCCTGATGAGCACTGGGCTTTCCTCAGAGGCCCCCTCTCCCGCGCCTGGCCCTGTCACCTACTGAGGACTTGGGTGGGTGGCAGTGCTAGGAAGCATTGAGCCGCTAAATGATTCAGCACACCCTTGTCAAGGACCTCGGTGCCCCCAGCTCTGCTGAATCTTCTGCTGGATTGTCTTGCCTGTATGCCTCATTTGACCCTGACAATGACCTTTAGTTCCCCAAGGCTCCTAGAGCTCTGTCTCCTCTGAGCCTTTGCTTGTGCTCTTCTGTCTGTTGCAAAACTCTTTTCCCTCCCTTCTGCTTTTTAATTATTATTATTTTTTGAGAGGGAGTCTTGCTCTGTCACCCAGGCTAGAGTGCAGTGGTGCAATCTCAGCCCACCACAACCTCTGCCTCTCGGGTTCAAGTGATTCTCCTGCCTCAGCCTCCAGAGTAGCTGTAATTACAGGCACCCACCACTGTGCATGGCTAATTTTTGTATTTTTAGTAGAGACATAGTTTCACCATGTTGGTCTTGAACTCCTGACCTCAAGTGATCCACCTGCCTCGGCCTCCAAAAGTGCTGGGATTACAGGCCTGAGCCGCTGTGCCCGGCCTGTTTCCAGTTTTGATATCACTGACGTGCACACCTGGCAGCCTTCTGATACATTTCACCTGGGGTATGAGCAAGAATTTCTCTAGAGTCTGGAGCTAGTAGCAGAACTGCCGGTCACAGTTGATGAATGCGTTCAGCTTCACAAGGTAATGCCAGTCTTTCTCAAGTAGGTCTCCTGACTCCTGCATATTCTCCAATAGTCTCCTTCCTGGCTGTCTTTCCTTTAGCAGATACTTAGGGGAACGCCTGCTGTGTGCCTGGTGCAGTTATGTTCTGGGGGGCACTGTGCACAAGACTCACAGTGCCTGCCCTCCAGTGGTTCCTCTTTCAAGACAACCCCGACCCCTATACCAGGTTAGGGGTCTCCTTTGCCCCAGCTCTGCCTACTCTGGCTTGTTACTGTCTGGGGTTGGTTCTGCCTCCTCCACTGGACTAGGAGCCCTGTGTGGACAGGGTCCAGGGTTAGGATTGTCTTGGACGCTGTTTCCAGCACGACCCTGCCTGGGGCACAGAGCAGGTGCTCGGTGAAGCAGGTACTGTGGAGCTTGAGGCAGTTGGGATCAAGAGGAAGAAATGGATTCCAGTATCCAGGACTTTCTGGTGTAAGAGCTGGACCCCAAGGCCATGTGAGCCCAAAGCCTTGTACATTCCCCAATCTCTGAGTGTCCAAGATTCCTTTACCTTACTGGGCTCTGTGGCAGAGGGAGGGGTCACGGCTCCTGCCCTCGGCAGCTTAGAGAAGAGTCATTGCCTAACTGCACACCCCTTCCATAGTGTGCGGGGCTGGGGCTGTGCGGCCGGCAGAGTCCTCACAGAGAAGTGTGAGGCCCACCCGGCCTTCTGGAACTCAAGTGTTGGCGTGTCTTTTCTGAAGAGGGTGAGGGCAGGAAGATGTGCATACTCTTACAGAAACAGTGGAAAGGGCCGGCCTTCTCACGCAGTCCCAGAGCAGTCAGTGCTGTGTGGGGGCCACTGTGGGCCCTCAGATCCGTGACAGGATCCATAATAGTTAGCGTTGGCTGAACTCCCACTGGGTGCCACGGGTGGCATTGAGCCCTCTGTGCATCAGCTGGTTCTATCTGATCCATATCCTACAAGGTAGTTGGAATTGCTGCCCCATTTTACTAATGAAAGACAGATCCAGCCTCCCTGCCCAGCTAGTCAGTGGCAAATCTGAACTTCACTCCTAGGCAGCCAAACCCCAGAGCCCGGCTCCTTGCCCTGCACGATGGTAGCAGAGCCTGTCTGCGGGCGCCATGCATGCAGAGAGCTTTGCCTCCTGTCCTCTTGACTCTTCGTGGCAAATCTACAGATGGGTAGACTGAGGAACAGAGTTACTTGGCCCCAGTGATGCCACTGAGTTGGGGAGGCAGGGTCAGCCCTGGGCCATGGCTCCCTTTGTCCCTGAGTCGTTGCTCCCTTCCACCCGCACTGCGAGCTCCCTCAGAGAGTTCTTTTCTCCTGCCCCTTGCCACTCCTGCTGCTTATTTATCCCTAGGTCTTCACTTCTTTACCCTCAGGTGCCCAGCCCTGGGTAAATATTTGTCACAGGGCAGACAGGAGTGGGTGTGGCCAGTGTTTCGGAACCCCGGGGGCAGGTGGAGGCAGCGGGTAGGGTGGTGATTGGCAGGCCCCTGGCTGAGCTGGTGGCTCTGCTTGCTCTTTGCTCATCCAGCACCCACTCTCCTGGGCGCTGCTAAGCGTCAGGCCCTGTGGTGACAGAGGCTTCCGCTTGCCAAGCGCCAGCCCCACACTAGACCTTTCTACAGGGGAGCTCAGAGGCTGTTTTTAGAAGTCTGTGTGTCAGTGTCAGTCTCATCAGCTCCGTTTTGCAGATGAGGAGCCTCAGCCACGAAAGGTGGAGAGCCTTTGCCGGTGACATTTCAGGTCCGTTGAGTTATCAGGGCCAGAATCCGCTTTGGGCCACAGGAGGTGAATGAGAGTGCTCACTGGATGGAGGCCTGGCACCTGCTCTCTGGACCGCCTGCACTCCTTGTTCCTCTTTCTCTCTTCAGAACTTTTTCTTCCACTGGGCTAGCTGTGGGCCACACAAGCCCGGCCTTCCTGGTGGCTGGAGCGGGACTACCCAGGCCGACTCCCTGACCTGGGCAGCTCATGCACGCTTAGCTAGGACCCCACATTCTCCCTGTCAAATGGGTGGTAGAGGGCCAGCCACCCTTGTTGAGGTGGGGGGAGGTTTTTAGAGAAGGAGGTTCTGCAGATATCCCAAAGAGGCAGCTCCAAGTACAAAGTCTGACTCCAAAGGCCTTGCCCTCACTAGGCTGCTGTTTCATGTGTTTAGAAGACGCATTCACAGACTGGGCTTAGTGGCTCACACCTAAATTCCAGCTCTTTGGGAGGCTGAGGCAGGGGGATTGCTTGAGGCCAGGAGTTCAAGACCACCGTGGGCAACAAATGAGACCCTGGCTGCACCAAAAATAAAAAATAAAAATTTTAAAAGGTGCATTTGCATCACAAGACAGAAAGTCACCAGCGTCCTCAGATATGTACATCCCTTTGGGAAGCTCCCTCCAGCTGAGAGCTCACAGAGGCCACAAAGGAATCCCCAAACTGCCCCCCACCAACACACACACACATCCCAGCAGAAAGCCCTGGGCTAGGGAACAGTCTTGGGCACTTGTGTTCAGAGGGTGTCATTAGTCTCCACCGCAGGATTGGTTGTGTTTTCTTAGTGGCTCAGGCACGCATGCAGCCAGTATTGAGTTCAGTGCCCAGTTCTGTACTGAGGACACAGCAGTAGCAAGACAAACACGGCCCTGCCTTCCAGGCTCCCTGTCCAGAGAGAGGGAGGTGTGGGAAATAAGTTGGCTAACCATCAAACAGCTCTATTGCAGATTGAGAGAAGGGTCTGGAAGGAAATAAACCAAGGCTGGAACAGAGGAGACGGTGGCGAGGCTGATGGGTAGTATCTGGCTTAGGTCGATATTGGACACCCTAAACTATCCAGTGATGCATGGGGTCTCCCAGGCAGATGAAAAGGGCTTTGAAGTTAGGCCTGCCTGTGCTGTGTGTCTTTGCATGTGCACCATCTCCATGTGCCTCAGTTTCCCCCTTTGGAAAGTGTGGGAGAGGGATAGATGTACCCCAAACTGTGGTATGAACAGAAAGGTCAAGTGTTTGGCTAAGAATGAGGACTGTGGAGCCATAGACTGCTCATGCTGAATCCCAGCTCTGACTTTTACTGGTTCTGTGGCCTTAGGTGGATTCCTCAGTTTCCCCATTTGAAATGGTGATAATAAATCCTACCTCTTAGGGTTGTTGAAGAGAGTAAATGAGGTGATATACGTAAGTGCTCGGCATCGCTCATAATACTAATTTATCATTAAAAGTTGTGGCCGGCTGTGGCTCCACCTATGTGTAATCCCAGCACTTTCGGAGGCCAAGGCGGGTGGATCATGTGGTCAAGAGATGGAGACCATCTTGGCTGACATGGTGAAACCCCATCTCTACTAAAAATACAAAAATTAGCTGGACATGGTGGTGCGTGCCTACAGTCCCAGCTACTCAGGAGTCTGAGGCAGGAGAATTGCTTGAACTCGGGAGGCGGAAGTTGCAGTGAACCAAGATCTCGCCACTGCACTCCAGCCTGGCAACAGAGTGAGACTCCGTCTCCCAAAAAAAAAAAAAAAAAATTGCATGTCACACGGGGAACTTGGGTGCTTAGCGTGCTCTGTGTGGCTGGGGACCCAGGGATTAAGGCCTTGACTTCCCCTTTCATCCAAGCCTGCCACTGGCCTTACCACGCTCCTGCTGTGTGAGGAACTCTGGCATGAGGGAAGTCGTGCCACATCTGCCTGGTTCCTTCCATCGCAGGAGACTTGGAAAGCCGTGGGTGTGTTCTGACTGCGTGTGTTTCTGTAACAGGATCTTCAGCTGGGGCAGGCAGCTGGGAAGGTCAGGATGAGGGGGAAGAAAGGCAGGCCTGTGGCACCTGCCATCTGTGCCCTTCACTGGAGTGGGCAGGCCCTGCCCACATTCCCGCCTGAGGCCTGGGGTCTGGAGGCCTGGCTCCTTGTCGGTTATGTAAGCCCAGACTGCCCCCTGCAGCTGGCCGTCCTGCAGCACGTGGCCATGGCACCCGCTGGCTGAGTGGTGGTGCCTCCCTCCATGGAAGGACAGAGAGCAGCTCCTCTCACCTAGGAAGCTGCAGGACTCACAGCCCCTCAGCAGGCCTAAGAAGGGCATGGGGGTCTGAGAGGGAAGGACCAGCCATCCCAGCCTCTCCTGAGCGGGTTAACTTTCCAGGACGCACTGCGAGCTCCCTTCCCTCCAGCCTGTGGTTCTCTGGGGAGAAGGGAAGGGTGGAAGTTGTCTTCATTTCACGGAGTGAGTCAGTGCATTCATTCATTCACAAACTCACAGTGACAGACACCACATGACGTCCCTAGACTCAGGGAGCCCTTGGTCTAGGACAGAGAACGAGCAAGTAGATCCTTAGAGATTGGAATGTGTCTGGTGAGGAGACAGGGTAGGTGGAGCGTTGCCTGGGCGTGTGTATATCTTGGGTGTGTGTGTGGGATGGGGGTGGAGTGCTGCTGTAGAAGGGGGTCAGGAGAGGCTTCTCAGAGGAGACTTTTTTCTTTTCTTTTCTTTTCTTTTGAGATGGAGTTTTGCTCTTTTTGCCCAGACTGGAGTTCAGTGGTGCGATCTTGGCTCACTGCAACCTCCATCTCCTGGGTTCAAGCAATTCTCCTGTCTCAGCCTCCCTAGTAGCTGGAACTACAGGTGCCTGCTACCACACCTGGCTGATATTTTTAATTTTAGTAGAGACAGGGTTTCACCATATTGGTCAGGCTGCTCTCAAACTCCTGACCTCAAGTGATCTGCCGGCCTCAGTCTCCCAAAGTGCTGGAATTACAGGCGTGAGCCCCCACGCCTGGCCTGGAGGTGGCTTTTGAGTTGAGACCTGAATGGCAAGTCAGCTTCGGCAGAGGAGGGAAGCTGTCTGGGGAGGGAAGAGCAGTTGCAGACCTGGAGGCAGGAACAAACCACAGAGCCTGCGGAGTGGCTGGGGAGGCGTGCCTGAGCCCATGATGAGCCCAGGTGGAGGGCTGGATCAGGGGGCCTTGTCCTGGGCTGAGGAGTTGAGGTTTTACTCTCAGTGCAGAGTGAAAGCCTGTGGCAGCAACCGGCCCACTCCTCAGCACATCTCCTAAGCCGATGATGTGCCTGCCTTGGGTCTAAATGGCAGGAACTGCACAGGACGTGGGTTTTCCTTCCACAGTCGGGGGTGATCTCAGGGAGTCTCCCTACATACAGGTCCCCACCAGGTCTCCTGTGTGCCCGCCATAAGCATATAGTTCTGAAGTGCTGACGGATGGTGGGAAACCCAGCCTGGAAATTGTCCCAGCCGTCCCACCCTAGGCAGCGACAGGCCAGTGCCGCCTGAACAAAGGCTTAGGGCAGCTTGTAGACCTGGCTGCAAGAGTGATGAGACTGTGGAGGTGGTCCTAGAGCAGCACCTGCAGTAGCCTGGCTCTGTCAGCCAGTACCTATCCTGGGCATTGTTGATGACGATGAGCCCGAGGCTGCTGCGGAATGTGCCCTCTTCAGCCCTGCAGCTCCAGCCCCCCGCATGATCCGCGTTTTCAGGCCTCTGGGTTACTGAGAGGCTGGTGGGGTTGGAGGGTGCCCAGTGGTTGTTCACTGGGAAGAAGAACTCACCACCAGCGTCTTCATTTTTCCCAAGGAGTCACAGGCAGAGGTTTTTCCAAACAGGCTCAGTGGCCAGAAGTCCCCGCGTGGGCTTCTGACTGCCTGCAGAGGCAGCTGCAGCCCTCCCCTAGGGCTGGCCAGTGTCACTGCCCCTTTCTGTGTCCAGGCCTCCCGGCACCCAGCCACTGTCCCCAAGAGTGCCCAGGGAAGTTCCCAGTCTAGCAGGGGAGAGGGTTCCCCGGTGCAGAGTGGGCGGGAAGCCCAGGGCCTGTGACTGGTGTCACAGGGCGTCTGAAGATGTTGCTCCTGGAAGGCGGTTGAGTAGCCACAGAGCTGACTTTGGAGTCTCCTTTAGGAGGCTGACTCTGAAGGTCATAGTGGCTCAGCAGTGACAGAGGAGGATCCCCACAGTGTGTGACCTGTGTGGTCACTCAGGGATGTGATCTCTCTGACCCTCCTCTTCCTTGTCTTGGGTTGTGGGTCCCGATTGTATCCCCTTCCCAGGGATGTCCTAGGTTTTCAGTGAGCTTGGGCACATAAGGGGGTTGCCTGAGGTCACTGGGTAGTAAATGGCAGCTGTCGGTGGGCTTCCCGCCGAACGTTGGGACACCATAGTTACAGGCTTGTGCCAGGAGCCCCAGCTTCCTGTCACCCCTCACCATGTGCCTCAGAGTTCTCCTTTGACAACCCTCCATCTGGCTGTCCTGTCCCTCAGGGTGTGGGCTTGGGGGTTCCTTCCTTCCTTCAGCCCATGTTCACTGAGCACCTGCTGGCCAGACCCCAGGGAGCCACCCAGGTGGCTGCCACCACAGCCGGGCTGGGCTTTATAGCTAATGCTGTCATGAGAGACTTTCCTTGGAGCCTGACTTCCCTCCCGGCGCACCTGCTGCCTCTGGGCTCCTTGTGGGCCACCAGCAGCAGTAACTGCTGCTTTTCTTTTTTTCATTTAACTTTTTGTTTGGGTTTTTTTTTTTGTTGTTGTTTTTTCAGACAGAGTCTCATTCTCTTGTTACCCAGGCTGGAGTGCAGCGGCATGATCTCAGCTCACTGCAGCCTCCATCTCCTGGGTTCAAGTGGTTCTTTTGCCTCAGCCTCCTAAGTAGCTGGGATTCCAGGCATGCACTACAATGCCCGGCTACTTTTTTTTTTTTTTTTTTGTTTGAGACGGAGTCTTGGTCTCTGTCACCCAGGCTGGAGTGCAGTAGCGTGATCTCAGCTCACTGCAACCTCTGCTTCCCAGGTTCAAGAGATTCTCCTGCCTCAGCCTCCTGAGTGGCTGGGATTACAGGCGTATGTCACCACATCCAGATAATTTTTGTATTTTTAGTAGAGATGGGGTTTCGCCATGTTGGCCAGGCTGGTCTCAAACTCCTGACCTCAGGTGATCTGCCGGCCTTGGCCTCCCAGAGTGCTGGTATTACAGGCATGAGCCACCACGCCTGGCCCATTTAACTGTTTTTTGATGGACATTTTCAGACATAAGAAAGTATAATGAGCCCGATGGACCGACCCACTTTCTGGCTTCAGAATTGAAGACTACGTGGCTAGTCTGTCCCTGTCTATCCCCATGCCACTGTCACCTGCATTATTTTGCAGCACATCTAAGATAGCTATCATTTTACCTACACATTGCTTCTGAAACAGCAGGAACACTCGGCCCCAAGCCATCACCGTCTGTCCTCCACTGTCTTCTGCCCCAGACTCAGTATCAAACCACTGGGAAAGTGGCCAGATAGAGGCTGTGCTCTCTTGTGGCTCTGAACCCGTGAGGGGTTTCTAGGTGTGGCGCTCAGAGAAGAGCCAGCTCCACCCTCAGTACCCAGAATAGTCATCCTGGTTAAAGGAGGCCACTGCCCTAGAAGAGGGTCCCCCAGAGGCCCGGAGAAGGGGCTGGGGTCCTCCTTTATTCACTGGTTCCTGGGCTACTTCACTGGCTGCTCCATCTCTGTGTTCATTTGCTCTTAAATGATAAGCACAGATTTTTTATTTTCCCCCTTTCTTGCATGGAAGGTAGCATTCATGAGCACACTGCTTTTTTCATTTGTGTCTTGAGGAAAACTGTTCCCTGTTGGCTCAGAGAGTGCACACTCATTCTCTGTGGCCGCAGTGTTCCACTGCATGGATGAACTGTGGGTTACTGGCTGGTCCGTGTTGATGGATATTGGGGTCAGTTTCAGTTCTGCATTTGCAAACTGCTGCAGTGACTATCTTTACATGTATATGATTTTGCATCTTTGTAAGTATACCTGTAGGATTAATCTCCAGGTGTGGAATTGCTGGATCAAAGGGTATATGCATTTTTTTTTTTTTGAGATGGAGTCTTGCTCTGTTGCCCAGGCTGGAGTGCAGTGGCTCTATCTCACTGCAACATCTGTCTCCCAGGTTCAGGCAGTTCTCCTGCCTCAGCCTCCTGAGTAGCTGGGATTACAGGTGTGCACTGCCACACCCAGCTAATTTTTGTATTTTTAGTAGAGATGGGGTTGCACCATGTTGACCAGGCCGGTCTCAGACTCCTGACCTCAGGTAATCTGCCTGCCTCGGCCTCGGCCTCCCAATGTGTTGGGATTACAGACGTGAGCCACCACGCCTGGCACATTTGTACTTTTGACTGGTCTTGCCAAATTGGCTTTGAGAGGGAACCATGTCCTTGGTCAGGTCCTTTTTCAGCTCTAAGCCTCCTCTGGAAAGTTGGGGAGATAATTTTGATTTCTCAAGGCTGTTAGGAACTGGAAACGAGGTCAAGTGTACCAATCACTTAGTCTTGGGACTAGGTGCAAAGTTAACGGCTCCACTGATGAAGCACAGTAGAAGGGCCCCAAGCAGTGTGTGTTCTCTTCCCCCATCCTTCTCTACTGAGTGCCTCCAGGGATTGTGGGGGTGGTGGGAGAGGGTGGGGATGATGAGTGTTTGGACATATGGGGCAGTGGCTGGAAGGAGGGGGTCAGAAGCACAGACCTGGATTCACACTCCCACTCTGGGATGAGGGACTTTTCCTCCTCAGGGCGTCTGTCTCCCCCGTGGGAGGCAGTGCGTGTGTCAGCCATGGCTCTTGGCTGTAAGTCCAGAAACAGACCACTGCAGGGTTCGTCGCAAGGGACTGTGTGGGGAAGATATCACCAGACCCCACTGTGTGGACACCTGGGCCCTCGGATGGGCGGGAGTGAGGCCCCTGGATTCCCTAGGTAGGGAGCTCCCCAAATACAGGAAGAAGGCTACAGGCAGGAAGCCTTCCCCACCCGGGAAACCTGACCTGTGCCATGCAGTGAATATACAGGGTCCTCACGCCAAGACCTGAGAGGTGTGTAGGCTGCTGTGTGGAGTGTATATAGGGAGCCCAGAGGTGAGCGGCTGGTGTGAGCCCTGCTCTCAAGGGACCTCTGGGGTAGCTGGGGCCTCCATGGGTATCATTCTCCAGTTGCTCTAGGATTGGACTTAGAGATCTGGGTTTGAGCACACATCAGCCTGCCCTGGACCCCCTTCAGTAAAGATACTCCCATGAGAAGTGCCTGGCCTTGGGAAGCCGGCTGCATTGAGCCTCATGTGACTGATGAGACTCTGATTCCGTGTGGAGCAGCCTGGGGAAGGGCTTGGAGGCGAGAGTGAGGACAGTCTACGCATGGGTGGTGTAGCTGTGTGGTTTTGCAGGGACAGAGACCATGCAGCAGCGCATCTGCAGACGTAGTGAGGCCTCGGGTGCGTGGGGCTCCCACAGAAAGCTCTGTGGGTGCTCTTCTGCCTCCTCCTCCCTATTTCAGGCCCCAGGAGGCCTTGTGTGGTTCTGTCCCTCTCCTGCTTCCCAACTCAGGCCGCAGCATTGTGGGAGCACAGGAAGGAACTGGACATCAAGTGAAGGTGCGCAGAAGGCATTTGCCCCAGGCTGGCTCTGGGCTGAGCGCACCCGTTCGTGACCTCATCATGTGCACACCTTTACTGTCTGAGTGCAGGACACTCAGAAGCCTGCCATAGACAAGAAGGGACCTTCCCTGAGTTCACCCAGCTGGTCCTGTCCGAGTTGGGGACTTAGACCTGTGCTGACTTCAGAGACCCACCCCAGCCCCACCTTCGTGTTCATTCAGTCAACACATATTTATTGAGCACTTACTGTATGCCCAGTAAAGACCCTTCTGAGGATATTTCTGTGAAAAAAGGGGTAAGAGTTCTTCCCTCATCTTAGCATAAATGCACAGATTATTATGCTTTCTGCTAGGTTATGAGAAATGCCAGCTAGAGAAGGAAGCAGGGATTCATAGTGATAAAGGGGCTGACTTTTCAGAGGGTGGCCAGGGAAAGCCTTTGAGGAGGTGACTTGGGAGTGGAGACCTGCAGGCAGGGAGGGAGGGAGCTGTGGGGATGTGAGGAAGAGGGGTGCTCTGGGCAGGAGGTGACAGGTGCCAAGGCCCTGAGGCACTGTGTCCAGGTGTCTCTGCCACTGGCCAGAATCAGGACCTCAGTGACTGCAGCAGCTCCTCCCCAGTGCCTGCAGGCGACGTCTGGCCGTGCAGCTCTCCCATGTGCATGTTGCCTCCCCTGCTTCCTAAGCAGGACCCTGGCCCCTCCAGCCTCCTTGCTGACACCTCTCATCTCACACTCCAGGTCTCTCGATCGGCGTAGCTCACTGCTGGATGTATCGGGCAGCCTCCTGCACCTGCACTTTCTTCACAAAGTTCCCTCTGCCGGGGATGCCTTTCACATCTTTGCCGTCTCTGAGACTTTTCCAGATGCCTCCCTCTGCAGCTCATCCAGCCTGGCCGTCCTCCCTGCCTTCATGTCCCCTCCTTCCCTCCCTCCCTCTTTTTCTCGTAACCTTGATGCTGTTCTGCCACTGCCCCTGGATTTGTCTCCCTAACTGTGCAGAAGGCTCTGGGACAGAGCTAGCTTGTGGGGGATTGGACCACTGCCTATTAGAGACATTTGGGGGATGTCCCAGGTGTGAGTGCACCCCAAGCTGGGCCAGACGGCCGCACCTCTCCCGCCCAGCACTGGCACCTGCAAAGGGCCTCTGGAGGTTGGGTCTTCCTACAGGCACCAGTAAGAAACTTAGGAGGACAGCCCTGCTGAGGGCCAGGACCCGCTCTCCACATCCTGGAAGCCCAACAGCCTCTCTGGCAGTCTCTCTGTCTTGAGGTTCGAGAAGGCTGCATTTCTAGGCCCCCACAACCTGTCTGTCCAGTTTGAAGCCAGGGGCCCGAGGACTTCAGGGTACTCATGCAGGACGGAGACAGCCCTGGTTCAAGCCTCCCTCTGCCCCCTCCTGGAGGTGTGGCCTCAGAAGACCATCCCCTCCGTAGTGTGGTGGAGGCTGGAAATCCTACGCTGCAGGATTATGATGAGGATTAAATGCAGTAATCAAGCGTTTGGCAGAGTGCCTGGTAGGGAAGGGGTTCAATAAAGAGCTGCTTGCGCCATTCTGTGCAGGGAGAGCTTTAGGGCATGTTTCAGAATTTTAGAGCACGTTTCACTACCTGAGTAGCTTTGTGCAGCTTCGAGGCCCTGACATCCCTCTCCCCTGCCTGCAGGCTTCCTTGTTCACTGCGCCTTCCCTCCAAGTCCCCTCAGTCATCTTCCTAAGCATGGAGACCGGGCCCCTCCTCAGAATGCCCCCATTCACCTTCAGGGTCTACTGCAGTGGCCAGATGTGAGCTCCTCCTCTGTCCACTCACTCACCTTCTTTGTGCCTGTCTTGGCCCTTTCTCTGTGCCTGGCTCTGTGCGGGGCAATGCTGGGGAAACAGTGTGGACCACAGACCACCCCATGCTGTCTTCCTGGGGCTCATAGTCCTAGGAAGGAGACCAGGTCAGGCCTGGTCCCCAGTTGGGGAGATACACAGATCTCCAGATGGTGACAACTCAGAGGGGATAGAGCTGAGATGGGAGCCTACAAGGTGGGGCCTGACCTACCGTGGGGGTCATGGAGGGCTTCCTGAAGAAGGCCCCCCCTAAGCTGAGAATTGAAGAAGGAGTAAGAAATGAGAGCATGTACCATGTAATATGTAAAGGGGAGGGAGAATGTGAGGTGCTGGGAAGCACCAGACCCTTCTGGGAAAGGGAAGAATTTGGGGTGTGGCCAGAGCAGGTTGCCCAGTGAGTGGAGAGGTCCAGATTTTTCAATTTCTTTTTTCTTTTTTTTTTCCCCAATGATTCTAGAAATCCTCCCATGAGAGGTCCAGATTTTTTGACAAGGCTGAAAGGTGGCCCCTGAGACCTGACTGTACCTGTCTGCCTGGCTCAGTCCAGTGCGTGCAGAGCCCTTCCTCGCTCTCACACATCATCTGTGTGCTCCTTCCAGAGCAGACAAGAACCCCTGGAGGGCAGGGACCAGGTCAGGGCCATCCCTCTCTCCCCAGTGCCAGCACAGAGCTTGGCATGAGTAGGTTTTGGGGGCTGGGCTTGGTGGCTCACACCAGTAATCCCAACATTTTGGGAGGCTGGGGCAGGGGGATCACTTGAGCCCAGGAGTTCAAAACCAATCTGTATAACAGAGTGAGACCCCATCTCTACTTAAAGAAAAGAAAAAAGAAAACTAGCCAAGCATGGTGGGGCATGCCTTTAGTCCCAGTTACTCTGGAGATTGAGGTGGGAGGATCAGTTGAGCCCAGGATTTCAAGGCTGCAGTGAGCTATAATTGAGCCACTGAACTTCAGCCTGGGTGACAGACGGGGACCCGCCAAAAAATACAGGTTTTGGGAAGTGTTTACCAGATGAAAGGAAAGATGGTACCTAAGCTGGAAGTCTCCTATAGTTGAAGCCTGACACAACGGTTGAAGCAAGAAGAGGAGATGTGTTGTCTTATCAATCTGAAGGGTCCTGAATAGTGTGGTGTCAGGCCTGGCTGGATCCAGGGTCTCAAGCAGTGTCTCTTTAATCTCTGAGCTTGGCTTTCCTCTGAGCTGGCTTCATTCTCGGGAGGCTGCTCCGCCCTGGTGGGTGCAGGGATGGCTGCCAGTAGCTTTAGAAATGGGTTGCAGTCTTAACCACCCCAGTGGGAAGAGAGTTCCATCTCAGGCCTTAGGACCGGCTGTGGCTGGCTCTGTAACCCTTCCTGTCCCTGACCAGTCAGTGTATCAGAGGTTGTGGGACAGGGCACCTGTCCACTCCTAGAACCTTTTAGGAGGACAGCGGGGAGTCAAGGTAACGTGGACAGGCCTGCCCAGGGTCCTGAGGTGAGAGAGATGGGGTGACCAAGGCTGGTCCACCCAGCGGGAGACAGGAGGAGAAGTGGGCCATTCTGGCCTCAGGCCCTTTGTCCTTTCACAGACTCCACACCAAGGGAGAGCTCCCTGTAGGATGAGTTTCTCACCTGACCTGAAATCTCTACCCTTGGGGCTGCTCCAAGTGCACAGGCTTCGGGGCAGGTGGCCCAGACCCCCTGTGCCCCAGGCTCTTGCCCAAAGTTGTGCAGGTCAACCGCCCGGACAGTGCAGGAGGGTGTTCAAGTCATGGGGGTTCAGACAAGCGTGGAGAGTCCTGCAGAGAGGCCCAGCACCAGGTTCCAGGCTGTTCGTGGAGACGCTGTCCCGCATAGGCCGGTTACCCACCTGCCATGAGACTCCAGCTGAGACACCTGTGGAACCTGTGAGGTGGAATGAGGGTGATGGTGCCCCCTTGTGGTATAGGTGTATGTGGCAGGCACAGAGTGGTGGCAGCAACTGTAATACACGGTTCTGGGGGGCAGGAACAGGGGCCCTTCTGTGTGCCCTGTGGTGCTGAGTGCCAGGCTAGGTGAGCTCACCAAACCCTCCTAGGGGAGGTGGTGGTGATAAAGCAAGGAGGTGCAGGGCGGTCACCACTCTGTGCTGTTAGGCAACAGAGTGGGGATTGGAACCCAGGCCCCTGGCTTTGAGCCCCCCATGCATGTGTGCTGTGGGGGAATGGGACTCTGCCATGTTGATGGTTATTTATTGTCGTGAACAAGAGCTCAGGCCTGGTTTCCAGGTGTGACTTTACTGCACCCTCGCCCTACCTCCCCGGCTTGAGAATTCCAGAAAATACCACAATGAGTGTTTCTTCTCTCTTTTGAAATTATGTAAATAATATTTGCCTCCATGCTTTCAGTAGAAGATGACATCTCTGTCCATTTCCCTGTGTTGTGGTGTTTCCTGGCTTGGGACCCCACCAGCCATCCAGTCACCCAGGCTTGAAGCCAGATGCTTCCCAGCTTCTCCCCCGACCCTGCCCATCTCTGTGCATGTGGCGGTGACCAAGTCCTATTGATTTTATCTGCCAGAAGCCTCAGGAATGGGAGCCTTCTGAGCACAGTCACCAGGAGCAGGGCCTGGGGCCAGGCTGCGCAGGGGCTGGTGGTGGTGGTTTTTCTTACGTTAATGTGTGAGTTGTGCACTGCGGTCCTATATCACTTACTGACAATACGTTCTGAGAACTGCGTTGTTAAGGGATTTCATGGTCGTGTGAACATCCTAGTGGACATCCACAGACCTAGTGGCGCAGCCTGCTGCTCACCTGGGCTACCTGGGATAGCCTAGTGCTCCCGGGCTGCACACCTGGCACAGCACATGGCTGTGCTGAGTATCCTCTGCAGCTCTAACACAGTGGTATTTGTGTATATGAACATAGAAAAGGGACAACAGTAAGGGCCAGGCCTGGTGACTCATCCCTCTAATCCCAACACTTTGGGAGGCCAAGGTGGGCAGATCACGAGGTCAGGAGTTCAAAACCAGCCTGGCCAACATAGGGCAACTCTGTCTCTACTAAAAATACAAAAAAAATTAGCCAGGTGTGGTGGCAGGCACCTGTAATTCCAGCTACTCAGGAGGCGGAGGTTGCAGTGAGCCAAGATCGCAACGCTGGGCAACAAGAATAAAACTGTCTCAAAAAAAAAAGGGGACAATAAAAATATAGTGGGGGAATCTTACGGGACCCCTGGTTGCATATGCGGTCCATCATTGAAGTGTCTTTATGCGGCTCATGACTGTACCTGTATATGCCAAAGTATTCGAAAGAGGCAAAAAGCTGGATAGAGATTCAACATAAAGAAATGATCAGTGTTCGCGGTGATGGACATGCTGATTACCCTAACTCAGTTTGTATGCATTTATCAAAATATCACATGTACCCCATAAATATGTACAATAATTTTCAATAAAATTAAATAAACATTGTTAAAAAGGCATACAGAGAGAAGTAAATTTTCCTCCCTATCCTCCTTCGGCTTTGCCAGCTCCCCTTCCTAAAAGCAGCCATCTAGTTTATTGTATGTCCTTCCAGAAGATCTTCGATGGAGCTCAGCTGACAGTCTACAGCAGCCACAGCCCAGGCCAGCTGACAGAGTTTGTAAATAAAGTTTTATTTGCACATGTCCAGGCTCATTTGTTTATATACCATCTATTACTCTTTTCGTGCTACAAGGCAGAGTTGAGTCGTTGCTGCAAAGCCTAGTCTGACCATGCCTGCTAATGTCAAGGCAGGGTGGTAGAGGCAGCGGCGGTAGCAGCAGTGGCAGCAGCAGGCTCAGAGGCACTGGTTGGGTTCGCAGCAAGCAGACAGGGTTGAGTCAGTGTGTTTGCCAGAGTTGGAGTCTAAGCCTCTTAAAACGGCAGATGATTTGGACTTTTGAGACAGGAGATGCAGGGGCCTCGGCCTCCTTCCCAATGCAGTGCTCAGCATTATGTAACAATTGCTTCCTGGTGCTCAAAGACTGGCCCTAAAGATCGTCGAGATGTCTACTTTGAAGACTGGCAAGCACGGCCGCGCCAAGGTCCACCTGGTTGGTGTTGACATCTTTACTGGGAAGAATATAAAGATGACTGCCTGTTGCCTTATAATGTGGGTGTCCCCAACATCAAAAGGAATGATGTTGATTGGCGCCCAGGAAGGGTACCATCCCTGTTCCAGGACAGCAGGGAGGTGTGAGAGGAGCTTATTCTGCCTGAGGGAGACCTTGGCAAGGAGGTGAAGCAGAAGTCCGACTGTGGAGAAGGGATCCTGATCACCATGCTGTCTGCCATGACCGAGGAGGCAGCCGTTGCTGTCAAGGTCTGGTTCTTCTCCTGGTTGGGCCTCTGGGAACACTCCGTTCAAGGCCGGCTCACCTCCGGCTCCTTTCTGTTCATTCTAAAATAACAGAATGACGCCTGCATTGCAAAGCGTGATTATTTGAGCCTGGTTGCCATCACAGTCACATGGGGCCTGTTGAAATCTGGGCTCCTGGGCTCTAGCTAGGACCTCCTGACTCTGCTGCTCTGTGAACCCAGCTCACAGATGTCTGATTTATGTGGTGGACGCTGGGCACGGAGAGGTCGTCTCCAGCCAGAAGTCAGCATGGTTGTCAGGGAGCAACCCTAAATATTCTTGCCTCTGGGCTCATCTGGACATCCTCCCTCCCCATCCGTCTTCTGAGAGCTGACGCCCTCCCACCATGTCCCCTAGCCCCACACAGTGTTGCTTCCTGGTGTTTTGACTCCCACTTGGATGACTGTGTCTGTTTCCCCCGCCCTGCTTCAGGCTGGCACGGATGGCGTGAGTCATCACCGCCCCCTGGTGCCCAACCTGTCCTTGCATCTCGTGGGTAACATTGCACCTGTGTGCAAATGCCAGACAAACATTTCTCTGCCTGTCACCTGATGCCTGGCATCAGGTTTCTGTCTGTCCCTTTGTGAGGGCCACAGCCCAGTGGGAGGGGGAGGCAAGGTCTGTTTGGCCTTCATCCTCTCCCTGGGGAGCTGGCCACCACCTGCTGGGCGAGTGGCAGAGCCCCATCCCTGCAGCAGCAAGGCCCTGCCCACTGGCTGCTGCACAGCAGCGTCTCTCCCTGGAGCTCATGCCTTTCACCATTCCACCCAGGGCTCCCCACACCCTGCCTCCACCCCTGGCCCTTCCTCCTCCTCAGGCCAGACAAGGGAGCTGAGCTCTGGTTTCAGAGCAAGACAGGTCTGGGGTGTGTTCCAGTCCTGCCCCTTCCTGGCTCCATGACTTGGGCAAGTGTCTTTCCCTCTCCAAGATTGCTTCCCTGATAAGATGGAGATCTAGTTATGCCAGCATCAAAGGGGTGCTGAGCTGGCTAAGTGAAATTGTGCATGGAAAGTACTTAGAAGCTAGGCAAGGCAGCGTATGCCTGTAATTCCAGTGCTTTGGGAGGCTGAGGCAGGAGGATTGCTGAAGGCTAGGAGTTCAAGACCAGCCTGGGCAACATAGCAAGACCTCGACTCTGTTTTTTTTGTTTTTTGTTTTTTTTTTAAACTATGCGTTACACAGAGTAAGTTTCTGATATCGGGAAGTAGCTGCCAGCATCACCACCACCATCATCGTCTTTTTCTCCATTTGTTTCTCCTGCTGACTGAGGCAGCACTGTGACATTGGTGCCACCTACTTCATGGGTGCACTCACGTCCCTTGGTATCTACGACCCCACAGGTGTCCCTTTGAGAGAGGGAAAGAGGGTTGCTGTGATCATTTATCACAGCCTCAAGCAGGCCAGGAATGGAACTCGGGTCTTCTTATTCCAAGCCATTCCCTCTGCAGATCCATCCCCAGCACAGGCTTGCTTTTTAGAAAATACACATGAACACTCGTATTCTGAACACCTCTCCACCTCCTCTCTGACAGCCACTTGAATTCTGGCCCCTGCTTAATGGGCCTTTAGAGCCTTGGACTTGAGCAAATGCATGAGCCCTGACCTTGAGACCCGCACTCACACACTTGCCCACCCCACGTACACGTGTGCACATCTTGCATTGACTGCATGCTGGGTAAAACACAACAGGAATGTAAAAGCTAAGGAGCACTTAAGCATTTTTTTCTTTTTATTTATTTTTTTCTTTTTCTTTTTTTATTTTTTGAGAGAGAGAGTTTCACTCCATTGCCCAGGCTGGAGTACAGTGATGCAGTCACAGCTCACTGCTGCCTCAAACTCCCAGGCTCAAGCTACCTTCCCACCTCAGCCTCCCAAGTCACTGGGACCACAGGCACATGCTAATTTTTCTATTTTTGTTTGTTTGTTTTGTAGACACAGGGTCTCACTTTGTTGCTTAGGCTGGTCTTGAACTCCTGGCTTTGAGTGATCCTCTTGCTTCAGCCTCCCGAGTAGCTGGGATTACAGACATACACCACCACGCCTGCCTAATTTTTAAATTTTTGGTAGAGACGGTATCACCATATTACCCAGGCTGGTCTCTAACTCCTTGCCTCAAGGGATCCTCTTGCCTCAGCCTCAGCCTCCCAAGTAGCTGGGACTCACAGGCACACACCACCATGCCCAACTGATTTTTTTAGTTTTTTGTAGAGACAGGATCTCCCTATGTTGCTCAGGCTGGTCTCGAACTCCTGGGCTCAAAGGAACCTCCTGCCTTGGCTTCCCAAAGTGCTGGGATTGCAGGCGTGAGCCACCACCCCTGGACCAAGTAAGCATTTATGTGTGTGGGCTAAGCACTTGTTCTAGGGAGGGACCCTGCTAACTCGCTCACTTGCCACATGACCCTGGGAGTTAGTTACGCTCATCCCCATCTTAGGGATAAAACAGTTGAGGCCCAGAGGTTACACTGTTTTGCTCAAGAGTTTGAGTTGGGAGCTAGGATTTGACTCCAGGCAGTCTCACCCCAAAACTCATGCTCTTAACTATGTTGCAAGACTCCATATCTCAGGTGGGACCTGTGAGATGCTGTGAAGCCCATCTAAGGTCACTGAGTGTGTAAGAGAGACAGCAAAGATCCTAGCTCCATCCCTGAAGGCCACAGCTCGAACCACTGTGCAGCCCTTCCCTTAAGAACCTGGCTCTGACCTCCAGCCTGGGCCCTACACCAGAGCCTTTACAAGAACTGCAGACCTGCTGTGGCTGTTTGGGCCTGCCTGTGGAATGGGGGTTCTGTGGCTGTGCCCATCCAGTTCCTGGGGACCCACCCCTTTATGAGACTTCAGTTACTTTGCCTGGAAACCATGACTGGCAAAGATCACCTGCTTTCTGCCTTCTTAAATGAGGCGCTGGGTATCACGTGACCTTTTCCATGTCCATCATGGGGTCATACAGGCTGTGACATGGTGTGGTCTGGTCTGTGACATGGTGTGGAGCTGGCCCTGTAGTCAGACCTGGTGGGCCTGTCACCTCTCCTCTGAGTCCGCACTGAATGCAGATACTGAGGTGTGAAATGTCAGGGGTAGCACCTCTCAAGTGGTTAGTGCTCAGTACGCCAGAGTCAGTTATTTCGACCCACACCTGCACATGAACTAGCTCATGCTGCCACTCGTCATTCTCATCCACCTCCTCACAACATTTTAAATGAGCAGGTGTGTATAGGGGCCCATCCTGGGGCCAGCCAGCTGCTTGTCACGCAACCTTGGACAAGTCATCGCACCTCTGCCCCATTTCTCCTCTCTCATTTTTTTTTCTTAAATTTTTTTGTAGAGACTGGTTTTGTTGGCAAGGCTGATCTCGAACTCTTGGCCTCAAGCAATCCTCCTGCCTTGGCCTTACAAAGTGCTGGGATTGCAGGCGTGAGCCACACGCCCAGTCTCCTCTCTCAAGTGGCAGGATACTAATATTCCCTTCATGGAAGCGTTTGGGGAATTGCAGCTGTGTATCTGCATGGGCAGTGCTTGGGACCGGCCTGGTGTGGCGTGAGCACTCTGTCAGTGAGATGTGCTCTTTGACCTGCCCATGCTGCTCTTTCTCTTTTTTCTATCAATGGATTGGTTTCTTTTTTATTTAAATACATTTAATCTCATTTCTAAGCAATAGTGTTCGCAAAATCTTAGTTTTGGTGTGCTAATTTTTTTTTTGAGACAGAGTCACTCTGTCACCCAGGCTGGAGTACAGTGGTGCCGTCTCAGCTCAATACATCCTCCTCCCAAGCTCAAGCGATCCTACTTAAGAGTGCCTCAGCCTCCTGAGTAGGTGGAACCACAGGCGTGCACCGCCATGTCCAGCTAATTTTTGTATTTTTAGTAGAGATGGGGTTTCGCCATGTTGGCCAGGCTGGTGTTGAACTCCTGGGCTCAAATGATCCTCCCATCTTGGCCTCCCAGAGTGCTGAGATTACAGGTGTGAGCCACTGCGTCCAGCCTCTTTCCTGTATCTTAACTAAGCTTTGGGACTTGCTAATGACACTGTGCGGACACTGAGGACTAAACCTGAGCCCTGCTCTTGTTCTTTTGTTGTGTCTGTTCCTACCTCGAAGATGTCTCTTGGCTTCAGAGGAAATTGACAAGATGCAATTGTCATTCTTGTCTCCGGGATCACCAAGTCACTCTGAGGCCTTGAGCCCCACTCCCCAACCTCCTCTGGGATGGCTAACCCTCCTATCCCCTGGTCTCAGTTTTCCCTTCTGTAAGCACTTGGGCAGATGCGACTTCCTCAGGCTCTGCCTCTGGTGGTGACACCTGCAAGGCCAGGCCTGGTTCCAGACCCTGTAGGTGCCCTGTAGGTGTGGTCCGATCACTGTGGAGGGAGTGAAGGTTGCCAGCCTAGAAGCTGGGCCTTAAGCTCACCCGGAGGCTCTCGGAACAAAGAACAGGTGCCATCTTGGCCAGGCACAGTAGCTGACGCCTGTAATCCCAGCACTTGGGAGGCCAAGGTGGGCGGATCACGAGGTCAGGAGTTCAAGACCAGCCTGGCCAACATGGTGAAACCCTGTCTCTACTAAAAATACAAAAATTAGCCGGATATGGTGGTGCACGCCTGTAATCCCAGCTGCTCGGGAGGCTGAGGCAGGAGGATTGATTGAACCGGGAGGCGGAGTTTGCAGTGAGCTGAGATTGCACCACTGCACTACAGCCTGGGCAACACAGCAAGACTCCGTCTCAAAAAAAGAACAGCTCTTCCACAGGAGACCTACATGCTGCTGCTTGTGCTACCGCCATGTCTCTAGTGAGCCCTGAAAAGTTCCAGCATGTTTTGCAAGTACTCAACACCAACATGGATGGGCGACGGAAAATAGCCTTTGCCATCCTTGCCATTAAGGGTGTGGGCCGAAGATACGCTCATGTGGTGTTGAGGAAAGCAGACACTGACCTCACCAAGAGGGCGGGAGAATTCACTGAGGACGAGGTGGAACGTGTGATCACCATTATGCAGAATCCACGCCAGTACAGGATCCCAGACTGGTTCTTGAACAGACAGAAGGATGTAAAGGATGGAAAATATAGCCAGGTCTAGACAACAAGCCCCGTGAAGACCTGCAGCGACTGAAGAAGATTCGGGCTCATAGAGGGCTGCGCCACTTCTGGGGCTTCGTGTCCAAGGCCAGCACACCAAGACCACTGGCCGCCATGGCCACACTGTGGGTGTGTCCAAGAAGAAGTAAGTCTGTAGGCCGTGTCTGTTAATAAATAGTGTATATACAAGAAAAAAAGAACAGGCACCATCTCAAGCACTTTATGTGCATGAGACCAGCTGCCATTGTGTCAGGGGTTATGGTGGTATCCAGCCTGATGCCACAGCCAGCTCTGGGCCAACCTCCTTGCCCCAGCCAGGCCCACCCCCGGCCTGATCCTGGACCCTCACGATGCTGTGACATGTTAGCAGTGCTAGGCCTGGGGCCGGACTTTGTCCACAAATGGTTTAGTTCCGTCAGTTCACCCGCCCTATAAAACAGCTACTCTCCTCTTCCCCATTTAAGGCTTGAGGAAGCTGAAACGTGTACAGTTGAGAGAGTGGCTCCAGAGCTCCAGAGCCAGGGGCTAGGACTTGAACCCTGGCTTCAGCCACCACACAGGACAGCTTAGGGTGGGCCTGGCCTGGCCCCCTGCTTCACAGAGTTGATGGGCTTCTGGATGAAGCACCTGGCATGAAGTCCATGGCAGCAGTGCTCTGTGTGTCATGAGAATTCTTCCTAGACTTCTGATGGTTCCTCCAATTTTGCATTTCCTTTTTTTTTTTTGAAATGAAGTTTGTCTCTTGTCTCCCAGGCTGGAGTTGCAGTGGCGCAATCTCGGCTCACTGCAGCCTCCGCCTCCCAGGTTCAAGCAGTTCTCCTGCCTCAGCCTCCCCAGTAGCTGAGATTACAGGAGTGTGCCACCATGCCTGGCTAATTTTTGTATTTTTAGTAGAGGCTGGGTTTTGCCATCTTGCCCAGCATAGTCTCAAACTCCTGATCCCAGATGATCCACGCTCCCCAGCCTCCCAAAGTGCTGGGATTACAGGTGTCAGCTACCACGCCTGGCCCAGAATGATTTTTAAAGCAAAACATTAAATAGGATTGCAACGAATGCCAGTTGGAATATCATTAGCTAAATGCTCTTCCTCACTGACATGAGAAGTGATAGGATGTAGCAGCAGCTGTGCTAAGGCTCCGAGTAGTGCTGGGCATTCAGAATCTGCAGTAACTAATGCAATGTGAAAAGATCTGTCATTTTTTTTTTTATGACAGGCTCAGTGTCTGCTAAACACTGTTTCTTTTCTCTTGTTTTTGGCCTCTGTTAATAAGATGGAAATGCTAAATTTCAGTTTTGTTCATGAAAATAAAGAGATGAGTATCTCCTCTCAAGTTCATGGACCCTTTGGGGGTTGGTAGACCCCGACTGGTTAAGATCGGGGCATGCATGGGCTTGTCCATGGCATGGGATGGCTGCTGGAGTCCTGGGGGCTGCCTTCCCGGGCAGGGCCAGCTCCTGTCCCTTAGAGCTCCAGGGTCACCAATCATGTGGGCTCCTTCTCTGTCAGCAGGAGGGGCACCTGCCATCTGCTGATTACCTGCAGCTCCTCCCAGGCCTCCACCCACAAGGAGGATGAAGTGCCCAGGCTGGGACCAGGCCTGACCTCTGGGGAGGCTGGCGGCTGGTCTCTGTTGGCTTCTTTCCTCCAGCACCGTAGTTCAGCAATCCACCACCACCCAGCACAGTGGCCAGAGAGGTTCTGATGTTAGACTCTGCCCAGGATCAGCCACCTGGTTCCAGGGAATCACCATACCTAACCTGGACCTCAGTTTCTTCCCCTAGAAAATGGGGCAGTGCTTGGTGAGACCAGGAGTGCAGAGCCCCTGGCCTACCAGCGTGGCGGGATGAGGAGTCCGTCCGCACGGATATATTACTGGACTGGAAGCTCTCTCGACTCCTGGGGAATAGCGGCAGGGTGAGGGCCCTCAGGAAGCTGCCAGCAACCCCTCTTCCTGGCCTCCTCCCTGCTCGGCCCGTCATCTCCATGCCCAAGATCTGCTGGCCCAAAGATCTTTCTGATGGCCAGGCCTAACCTCTCCCTCCTCTGCTCATAGCCTTTCCTTCCTGCTCGCCTGGTCACTCCAGGGTAAAACTCAAGCTCTGATAGCCAAAAACTGGAAACTACAAATTCCTGTCAGCTGGTGAATGGGCAAACAAAACGCAGCACATCCTATAATTACTCTTCAGCGGTGTAAAGGGACTGAAACTCGGGATCATTCTGCCCAGTATGGGAGGCCAGCTGGAGACGGCCACACAGTTTCAATTCCATTTTAACAACATGTCCAGAAAAGGCAAATCTGTGCAGATGGAAAGCCCAGCCCTCCCTTCCGCGTGGTGGTGGCTGTGGGCCTCCCAGGGACGGGGGCTGCAGCTGTTGGGTTTGGGCTGCGTGCCTTCATTCATCGTGGGAGCCATTGCCTGTTACCCTGCGAACACCCGGGACCAGGCCTGTCTCTTCCACCTGCTTCTGTGTCTGGGTAAAGGGGCCTGGCCCTGAATAGCTGTACGGGGATGTTTAGCTATTGAGAGTGTTTTGGGAGCGGGGATTCTGAGAGGCATGTGGTATTAAGAGCTGGGTTCAAACCCCAGCTCCCATATATACCAGCTGTGTGATCCTGGGCAAGGCTGTTTCTTTTGCTGAGCTTGGTTTCTTCATGGGGTTGACGTGAAGTCATTCTCTCATCCAAAAACACAAAAAACCAAGGGCCAAGTACAGTGGCTTATACATGTAATCCCAGCACTTTGGGAGGCTGAGGCAGAAAGATTGCTGGCGCCCAGGAGTTTGAGACCAGCCTGGGCAACATAGTAATACTCCATCCCTACCAGAAATAAAAATTATCTGGGTGTGACAGTGCAAGCCTTTGGTGTCTGCTCCTGGGGAGAATCACTTGAGCCTGGGGGGTCAAGGCGGCAGTGGGCTGTCCTCTCATCGCTGCGCTCCAGCCTGAGCGACAGAGTGAGACCCCGTCTCAAAAACAGAACGCCAAGACAGTGTTGGAGACGTGGTGACCAAACAGGCCCAGTTCTGTTGTCCTGGGCTCCCTGTCTGGGAGGGGAGGTGGCTGATGCATAGGAAGAGTGTGTGCTGTTCACTGTGTATTTGTGTGAAGGTGCTTGGAGCCAAGATGAGGCGTGGAGGGCGGTGCTGACTTGGGGTGGGGGTGCCCTTCCCTAGGGCAGTGGCCAGTGGGGGCCTGAAAGGGAGGATAGAGCTCAGGCAGCCTGTGGTTGGGGGAGGGCTGAAGAGGGCACTGTGGGCAGAGGCCTCGGGGCGGGAGTGGGTGGAGCCCTATCAGGGACTCAGGTTGTGGACAGTCACAGGCCTGGGTCCCCTGTGTCTGCAGCCCAGAACGTGACTGTGGACGAGGTCATCGGCGCCTACAAGCAGGCCTGCCAGAAGCTCAACTGCAGGCAGATCCCCAAGCTCCTCAGGCAGCTGCAGGTAGGGTGGGGCCGGGTGGGGTGTATCAGGTGTGGGTGTGGGGTGCCCTGTGGTGGAGCCACCCCAGCGGGAGAGGGCCTCCCACTCCCTAGCCCAGGGCCTGCATGAATACATCTTTGAAAGCCTGCTGCTCAACTTGACAGCTAATCAGGTTCTTCATAAATATGAGGAACACAGAATTATATCAGGTAAGAAATTCAGGTGTCCGTCAGCCCCAAAAGAAACCCTGGGGAAAAGGCATGTGTACGATTCTTGTAAGTCTGATTACACAATTTAGTTATTTATTTATTTTTTTGAAATGGAGTCTCGCTTTTGTTGCCCAGGCTGGAGTGCGGTAGCTCAGTCTGGGCTCACTGCAATCTCTGCCTCCCGGGTTCAAGCAGTTCTCCTGCTTCAGCCTCCCAAGTAGCTGGGATTACAGGCACGAGCCACCATGCCCAGCTAATTTTTTTTGTATTTTTAGTAGAGACGGGGTTTCTCCATGTTGGCCAGGCTGGTCTTGAACTCCTGACCTCAGATGATCTGCCCACGTCAGCCTTCTAAAGTGCTGGGATTACAGGTGTGAGCCACCACGCCTGGCATATTCTTAAAAGTCTGAATTACAAAAGTAATACATATCCCCAGATTTTAAAAAAATTAAAATACTACAGATCTGAAAAGCCAAATCCACCTCTTATTTCCTGCCCCGAGGCCCCTCCTTGGGAGCCGCCATTGTTGGCCACTCAGCGTTTCCTGGCTTCTCCGCATTTGCGAGGTAGCTACTGAGAGGTGCTGCCGGTTTTCCGTTTCCACAAGGCGCTCTCCCACCTGCCGCCCCCCTTGGTGCTGAGTCAGTGAAGCACCGCTGGTCCCGAGGGTTCCAGGGTTGCCTGTGCTGGGAGCAGCCACACTCATTGTCTGTCATTGTTCACTGGGGATGGGGTCGATTCTTTGGAAGATTCCAGACGAGGGGCTTGCCAGGTCCCAGGAAGGGTGGCTGTTTAGTGTGGTGGCTGAGACAGTGGGTCCTTGGAGCCCACCGGGCTGGTTCAGACCAGCCCTGCAGCACCCACCCCACAGGTTATATGTGTAAAGCCCAGAGTGCAGGAGCTGGTGTCTGCGGGGCGGGTGGGCTGTGACTGGGTGCTGGGCCCCAGGCCCTGCCTTCACCAGGAGGCCTCCTGAGCCTAGCCCTGCCAGCTTCCCAGGCTTATTTCTTGCCTCACAGCCTTTGCACTGACTCCCCCCTCTGCCGGGACATCCCCCAGAGATGCTGAGCCCACTCCCTCACTCAGTCCAGCTGGGGCAGAGGGGCTTTGCCCAGGCCTGCCTGGTCCTCAGCCATGTGGGTCAGAGCTCTCTCGCTATCTAAGGGCCCTGCACCCCAGGTTCCAGCTGGTGATTGGCCTCTGAGCCTCTGTTCAGTGCCTTCCCCCAAACCCCACCCCAGAACCCCGCCTGACCTCAGGCATTATAGCCATTCGGGGTCTCAGCTGCCCCCAGGTTCAAGTGTTTTCCTGCCTTAACCCCCATCCACTCTGCTTTCTCAGGAATTCACAGACCTCGGGCACCGCCTTGACTGTCTGGACCTGAAAGGTGTGTGTCTGGCCAGGGGCTGGGAGTCCTTAGGTCGTGGGCAGGTCAGGGGCTCCCTAGGGGGTGGTCTGAGGACCTGCCTGGGGGTCAGCTGCTTCTGGAGCTGAGCTCAGCCTGGGCAGGGGCTTGGCCTGGTGGGGGATGTGGGAGGTTGGAGGCAGAGGACCCTTCCAGCCTCCCTTGGCCCCGAGTCCCCAACATGCACAGGCACACTGTCTCAGACGCACACGTGGCTGCTGTCTCCTCCCAGGTGAGAAGCTTGACTACAAGACCTGTGAGGCCCTGGAAGAGGTCTTCAAGAGGCTGCAGTTCAAGGTCGTGGACCTGGAGCAGACAAACTTGGACGAAGATGTGAGCGGCCCTGCCACCACCCACTCGGCTTCCTGAGCTTCTGGGCCCTGTCGAGGTTTGGGTGGGGAGAGGACACTGCAGGAGGAGGGGGTCCCCTAGACAAAGGCTGAGGGGTGGCACAAGGGCGGGGCCTCTTGCAGGGCAAGAGGAAGACACCCAGTATGATGAGAGTGGATGTGGAGGGCGCGCTGGGGCCCCTGTGGCCACCCTCATAAGCAAGGAGAGCCTTGGGGAGTTGGGCTAAGGGGCAGGCATGTGGCCCCAGCCCTTTCAGGAACCACGCCGGAGGGTGGGCTTGGGAAACATTCTGAGAGCAGCCTCCCATCAAGGCCCAAGGGTCGTCGTCACCTCCCCAGCCTTGGGAGTCCCCAGGCTCCCCAGGTGTCGGGATCCAGAAGCAGGGGCCCTGAAGAGCTGAGGCCCAGGCTCAGGAACGCCAAGGCCTGTTCTGGTCACTCAGCACATCAGTCAAGGACTCTGGAGGGCAAGTGGCAGAAAACAGACTGGCTTCAGCAGAGAAGGGAAAGGGTTTGTCCCTGTGGCTCAAGGTGCCCTGTCTGTGCTTGTCGTCTGCTCCCGTGGGGCTCTCTCTGGACCCAGGACCCCTCGTCTCTCAGTAGGACCCGGTGTCAGGGCCCACTCCTCTCCCCCAGAGAAGCCTTGAGCTGAGGCTGGGTGCCCGAATCTCTACCCGCAGGGTGCCTCGGCCCTCTTCGACATGATCGAGTACTACGAGTCGGCCACGCACCTCAACATTTCCTTCAACAAGCACATCGGCACCCGGGGCTGGCAGGCGGCCGCCCACATGATGCGCAAGGTGGGCGCCTTCTGCCTCCAGGAAGAGGCAGCGCAGGCTCACGGCAGGGGCGATGTAGGCGCTGACTGCATGAGCCCTTGGGGTGTGGGCTGCCGTGGACATGCTGGGCCTGGCTCTCAGGCCAGGAGGAAAACAGGGCCGAGGGTGTCCTGGCCCCCAGACCCCCTGGCTCCTTCTCTCCCTGCGTGGCGTTTCGTGACCTCCACTTGCCCCCTTCCGTAACGTCATCCCTCTGTAATACCATCCCCTTGGAGGTGGCCATGGTTGCCACCCTCACCTCACTCATGCGCAAAGGCTGGGTGCAGGGAGGGGATGGGGCTATCTGGGAACCTCCCAGACACACAGGAGTTGGGGGTCGTGGCTCCCACCAGCCCTGCCTCGCTCACCCATGGGACCACAGGCTGAGCCTTCCCTCCCCAGCCACCGTTTCCCCATCGTAAACCAGATGACGTCACCAGAGCGACGAGCTGTGGCCTCATCACTCGCTGACATGTGGGGCTGCGGGTCCCAGGGCCAGGGAGTGCTGGGGCAGGCCTGAGCCAGTGCCTCACCCCTGTCCCCCTCGCCCCTGCAGACGAGCTGCCTGCAGTACTTGGATGCCCGCAACACGCCCCTGCTGGACCACTCTGCGCCCTTTGTGGCCCGTGCCCTGCGCATCCGAAGCAGCCTGGCGGTGCTGCACCTGGAGAACGCCAGCCTGTCAGGGCGGCCCCTCATGCTGCTTGGTGAGCCCCGGGCACGGGAAGCTGAGAGACGTGCGGCCTGTGCGGGGCGGGGGCTGTGGACCAGGTCTGGGCAGGGCCTACCCAGTCACTGTGCCCCCCTCCCCGCCAGCCACGGCCCTGAAGATGAACATGAACCTGCGGGAGCTGTACCTGGCCGACAACAAGCTCAATGGCCTGCAGGACTCGGCCCAGCTGGGGAACCTGCTCAAGTTCAACTGCTCCCTGCAGATTCTGGACCTCCGGAACAACCACGTGCTAGACTCGGGTGGGTGCAGTGGCCCACCCCACACCCAGCACCCACTCTGCCTGGCCCTGTGCTAGGTGGTGCTGGGGATACAGACATGGCCAAGACCACCCCAACGCTGTCCTGCTGGGTCTCCCAGGGGGAAGACAGAGCCGCCCTAGACCGTGACAACCCGGAGTGAGCAGGGCTGGACTGATGGAGCCCAGAGGCAGGGAGTCTGATCAGTCTAGGGGCCAGGGAGGGCTTCCTGGAAGAGGAGACAGCTCAGCTGACAGCTGCAGGATGAGGTGAAGTGAATAATTACAATCTGAAAAGGAAGCAGTGTTGCTGGGATAACAGGGTCAGCTGGAGGCTGCTTTCAGAGGAGGGAAGACCACCATCGGGTGGGGCCTCTGGGCTTCCATCCGGAGGTTGGGAGCAGACCCAGCCATGTGAGACACCTGGGAAAGGGTCCAGACAGAGGAGCAGTGCGTGCAGAAGTGGCAGGAGCTCCGGTGTTTGATGTTGGGGGGTCTGCTGTGTCCCCAGGCGGCAGGCCGAGACTCCGCTCTGCGTAGCACCCGTGAGGGCCATGGCTGTCAGCCTCTGGGCTCAGCCCAGAGGGAGACACAGAGCTCTGCCCTCAGGAGCTTGTCTTTAGTCTAGAGAGACAAAGACAAGATGAATGAGATCTCCAGCCTCTCAGATGTGGGAGCTGCATTAAACTGGTGACCGTGGGTGGGAGTGAGCTGGCTGCGAGGTGAGGTGGGCCGGAGGTGGTCACATGTGAGCAAAGATCAGAAGCATCTGGGGAAGGCTGTCATCCGGGTACCCAGGCCCAGGGGTCACAGACGTCTGCCCAGGGGTGCCAGGTTGAGGCAGGGCTGCAGGGCAGGGCCTGGGCCTGTGGGGCCTCCATGGAGGTCCTAAGCAGAGGGGCCATTCCTACCCCACAGTCGCCCCCAGGGAAGCATCCGGACCCCAGACGGGGTTCTGACTGGCAGCCTCCCCCAGGTCTGGCCTACATCTGCGAGGGTCTTAAGGAGCAGAGGAAGGGGCTGGTGACCCTGGTGCTGTGGAACAACCAGCTCACGCACACGGGCATGGCCTTCCTGGGCATGACACTGGTGAGTCGGGCTGGCAGGGGAGGGAGGCTTCTCCATCCCCACCGCCACCTCCCTCCCCAGCTCTTAGCACAGTTACCGCCAACGGACGGCTTCTGTCCTTCCAATCCTGCAGGTTCCAGACAGTTTAAACTCAGCCCCACCTGTTTCCTCATTCAGCTCCTGTGCCCTGTTTCCCTGAGGAGGAACCCTTCTTTAATTGTTTCCTTTTGTTTTTTGAGACTGAGTCTCACAGTGCCACCCAGGCTGGAGTGCAGTGGCCCCATCTAGGCTTGCTGCAGCCACTTCCGCCTCCGCCTCCTGGGTTCAAGCGATTCTCCTGCCTCAGCCTCCCAAGTAGCTGGGACTACAGGTGCCCGCCACCATGCCCAGCTAATTTTTATATTTTTAGTCGAGATGGGGTTTCATCATATTGGCCAGGCTGATCTTGAACTCCTGACCTCAAGTGATCCTCCCACCTCAGCCTCCAAAAGTATTGGGATTATGAGTGTGAGCCACCGTGCCTGGCTAAGTTTTCAGTTTTTAATTGCGCAGTGCTTAAAGCAGGCCACGCAGGCAAGCACTCCTGCCCAACCCCTGGGTAAGAGTCACGCAAGGTCCAGGCCCTGGCCAGGGGCTCAGGCTGTGGGGGGTAGGCACTGACTGGGTGCCTTGGGGGCTGGGAGTGGACAGGGGAACTGGCCCTTGGGGAGACTACAGGCACAGGAGGGACTTCAGGCCAGGCCTGCCGCAGGGCGGGATGGTGCTGGTACTCATGCTGGCGCGCCAGGGAGAAGGTGTGCCCTGGCCTGGCTCTCGTCCTGGCCTCTTTCCTGACTTGGCCTCCTGGGCCATCGAGGCCCTCTCCTCACCCTCGCACCCCCTCCCTCCAGCCACACACTCAGAGCCTGGAGACGCTGAACCTGGGCCACAACCCCATTGGGAACGAGGGCGTGCGGCACCTCAAGAACGGGCTCATCAGCAACCGCAGCGTGCTGCGCCTGGGGCTGGCCTCCACCAAGCTCACGTGCGAGGGTAGGGCACGGGGCCGGGACGGGTGTGGGCTGGTGGGCTTGGGGGACGGCCAGCAGGGTGTGGGGCCCATGGCCAGCCCCTGCGGTGCCCCCCCAGGCGCAGTGGCGGTGGCGGAGTTCATCGCTGAGAGCCCCCGCCTCCTGAGACTGGACCTTCGGGAGAACGAGATCAAGACGGGAGGGCTCATGGCACTGTCGTTGGCCCTCAAGGTGAACCACTCACTGCTGCGCCTGGACCTCGACCGTGAGCCCAAGAAGGAGGCGGTGAGCAGGGGGCGGCCCTGTGGCCCTGCTCAGGCCGGAGGGCGGGTGGAAGGCTGGGTGGTGGGGCGGCCTGAGATCCCTAGCCACGTGCTCCTGCCACAGGTGAAGAGCTTCATCGAGACGCAGAAGGCGCTGCTGGCCGAGATCCAGAACGGCTGCAAGCGCAACTTGGTGCTGGCGCGGGAGCGGGAGGAGAAGGAGCAGCCGCAGCAGCTGTCGGCCTCCATGCCTGAGGCCGCCGCCACCGAGCCCCAGCCTGACGACGAGCCCGCTGCCGGGGTGCAGAACGGGGCCCCCAGCCCGGACTCGGACTCAGACTCGGACTCGGACGGGGAGGATGAGGAGGAAGAGGACGGGGAGAGGGGCGAGACCCCCTGTCCTGCCCTGGTGCCCCCCATGGACTCCCTGGGCCCTGGGGACAGGAGTCCCCCAGGCAGCCCCTCCCCGCCCACTGAGCAGCGGATTTCCGTGTCCAGCCCGGGCCGGGGCCACAAGGTGTTTGTGGTGACCCGGGTGGAGAGCCCACCTGAGAGGGCAGAGCCCCCCGCGTCCCCTGGCCCGCCCTCTCCCCCACCCCCTCTCTCCCCACCCACCTCACCTGCCCTACCACCAGCCGGGGCCACTGACACCTGGGACACAGGGTCCTCTGACCCTCAGCCACCACCAGAGCCGCCTCAGTCAGGGCCACCGCTGCCCAACGGCCTGAAGCCCGAGTTTGCCCTGGCACTGCCCCCAGAGCCACCCCCGGGGCCTGAGGCCAAGCAGGGCAGCTGCAGCCTGGAGCACGGTGAGAGGGGCCCTGGGGCAGGTGATGAGGGGGCCCTGGGTGCTGTGTGACCCCAGGCAGGCCCCTGCCTATTGTGGGCCTCCATTTCTCCCTCTCTCAAAGGGTTCTCGCAGGGGCCTGAACAAGTGGGACTTAGTCCCTGGACTCCACCCTGTTTCTCTTGGGTCCTGGGCGCTCTCCCTGGGTGGGCATGTAAGGTGTGCCGCCTTGAGCCTGATTGGCTCAGTGGTCCCTGGGCTCTCTACAGGCCCTGAGGGTCTGGCTGGGGCTGGGCTGTGGGAACAGGTTGTATCTGCCCCACCCGGCTGACGGGGGCTGGCCCGTCCTCCCACGCAGAGCTGAGCTGCTCCAAGAATGAGAAGGAGCTCGAGGAGCTGCTTCTGGAAGCCAGTCAGGAATCCGGACAGGAGACACTGTGACACTTTAGGTGAGGGCAGGCCTGGGGCCAGAGCCGGGGCACTGGGGAGGGGCTGAGAGGACCCCCGGCTCTGACGCTGTCTCCCCCAATCTCTCCTCAAGTTCCCTTTTTCCGGTCGGTCTGCGATGAGCTGAGGCCAGAGCCATGAGAATCTGCTCACCTTCCCCCCAGTCTTCCTGAGGCCCAGGATGCCAGGGGTGGGGGCCATTCTGGGGCCCCCCTCCGCCCACAGCAACACTACAAGGGGTGCAGGAGCTCTAGGGAGTGGCCCTCCCCGTGCGACTCAAGCACTTCTATTTATGAGCCCACCACTGGAAGACTGGGGGGTGAATGGGAGGAGGGGGAGCAGGAGGAGGAGGAGGTCTCCAAGGACATCAGGCGCCTGTTCTGGAGGGGCCAGGCTTGCCCTGCGGAGGGCAGGGGTCCTGGGTGGTGGTGGGATGGTCCCCTGTGGCCCCGGGCACAGGGCTGGGCGGGCAGCCTGGTGTGGGAGGGGCGGTGCGTGCTGGTGGTGGTTGAGATTCGCAGAACAGCCCCAGATGGTGCAGGCCGGGTAGGGTAGGGGGATGGGAGCAGAGGATCAGAGCTTTCTTTTTCTCAAGTGCAATAAATCTATCAGGGAGCTGGGGCGGGAGCAGCCGGCACTCCGGGACCCTGCTGTCCAGGCCACTGGAGGCTGCGCCCTGAGAGGCACTACAACCCATGGGGGGCGGGCGGCATGGGTGTGGGTGAGGGTGGGCAGAGGGCTGGGGCTACTCCTGTCGGTGCAACTCTGTTCACACCTTTTCTAATAAACTGGGGCTGGGTTCACTTTGCCCGATGTCTGCTTTGTGCGGATCCTGGGGTGGCTGCTGGGGCGGGCTGGGTGGAGGTTGTCACGGTGTCTGGCAGGGCTCAGGAGGCTGACCGGCCATTGCTGCGTCTTCCCCCACAGTCCCCTCTTCCCTGTGTCCATGCTCTGGTGTCTCATCCAGCCACCTCGCAGCCAGGCCAGTTTACACCCATGCTTTGTGCAGGGAGAGATGGGCCCCGAACACCTCCCAGCTTCAGGTCTAGGATCCCAGGATGCTGGATATGCTGTGGCTCTGCCAGTCACCCGTCCCTCAGCGGGAACAGATTCCAGCCTGTCCCTGCTAGCCCTCGGTGTCATGCAGGTGGCGTGTTCCCAGGGCCAGGTCAGCGCCGAGGAGCCTGATGGGCAGCCTGTTCTCCTTCACCAGCATGGGCCTGGGGTGCCACGGGGGGCTGTTGAGCATTTCTGGGAGGTCTGTTTTCTCCCTTTAGGAAATGAGAGAGCAGGCTGGGCACGGTGGCCCACACCTGTAATCCCAACACCGCCACGTTGGGAGGCTGAGGTGGGAGGATCACTTGAACTCAGGAATTTGAGACCAGCCTAGGTAACATGGTGAAACCCCATCTCCACAGAAAATACTAAAATTAGCTGGGCATGGTGGCACATGCCTGTAGTCCCAGCTACTCAGGAGGCTGAGTTGGGAGGATCGCTTGAACCCAGGAGGTTGAGGCTGCAGTGTGCTATGATTTATGATTACGCCACTGCACTCCAGCCTGGGCCACAGAGTGAAACCCTGTCTCAAATTTAATAAAAAAGAAAATGAGGCCACCCACCCCCTTTCCTGTGTGGGAGGCTGTCATGGATGAGGTGTGGTGAGGTCACAGGAAGCAGTCGCTGGCTAGAACCCGGGTGTCATTCAGCTCATGGGCACACAAGGAGTCCACTGCTCAGCCGTCCTGGCCTCGGTGAGGAACACCTCATGAAGCCGCTGCTGGTTTGCCGTTTGGTCCCATGCAGCTGCGAGTGTCCTAACTGCTCCCCAGGGCAGCTATGGCTAGGACTCTTATTTGGCCGAGGGACTTAGGGCAGCTACACAGAACAGCAGCCAGCAGCACCCTTCCAGTCCCTGCACCGCCAGCCTGTCCCCAGCTCTGCTAATGCTCGACGTGGCCATGGGTGAAGGGGAAGAAGGGGGCCCCCTCCTGGCCGATGTGGATCCAGCCCCTCTGGGTGAGGCCGGGGCATGTGAGATGTTTGCTTCAAGGTACTGAGAGACTGCCGTCCTTTGCCTGGTTGGGGTCAGCACAGTGCCCCGAAGATCTTCGGAGGCCCTTGGTCAATATTAGCCTTTGCTTGTGGTCTCAGCCTCCGTGGAGGCAGTTGTGTTGGGGTCTCACCCAGCCCCTTGGCCGTCTGTCTCCCTACCCAAGGCGGGGTGGGCTGGGGGAGGAACAGGGGTCTCTTCCCAGCCTGTCGCTTGATTTGCATTTGCTTTCACTAAATTGAGCTTGGAGTGAGGAACTGGGCCTTTCCTACTGTTGGGGGTTGAATTGTGTCTCCCACAAAAAAAGACATTAAAAGTCCTTATCTCCAATACCCCAGAACGTGAGCTCACTTAGAAATAGGGTCTTTACAAAGGTCATCAAGTGAGAATGAGGTCATTCGGGTGGGCCCTACTCCAGTCTGATGGATGT
This sequence comes from Cacajao melanocephalus, assembly GCA_963573385.1. NCBI lineage: Eukaryota > Metazoa > Chordata > Mammalia > Primates > Pitheciidae > Cacajao > Cacajao melanocephalus. Next base: position 6,440 of record CAUYLG010021620.1, on the reverse strand, counting down.
CCTTATTTTTTTTATTTTTGTCTTATCTTTTGGGATGGAGTCTTGCTCTGTTGCCCAGGCTAGAGTGTAATGGCATGATCTTGGCTCACTGCAACCTCCGCCTCCCGGGTTCTAGCAATTCTCCTGTCTCAGCCTCCTGAGTAGCTGGGACCACAGGCCATGCCCAGCAATTTTTTTTTTCTTGGTATTTTAGTAGAGATGGGGTTTCACCATGTTGGCTGGATGGTCTCGATCTGCTGACTTGTGATCCGCCTGTCTTGGCCTCCCAGAGTGCTGGGATTACAGACGTGAGCCACTGTGCCCGGCCCCTGGTGTCCTTACCAAAAGGGGCATTTGGGCACAGGGAGACTGCTACATGAAGACAGGATGGGGTGATGGCATTTGCAAGCCAGGGAGTGCAGAGATGGCCAGCAGCATGCCAGGAGTGGGGAGCAGGCACAGAGAGACCCCCTTCATCTGGAACTTGCAGCCTCCAGAAGCGAGAGATGATAACATTTGTCCTTCAAAGGCATGTGGTCTATCGGACTGTGTTAGAGCAGCTCTAGGAACCGCAGCTGTATCAGGACACGCCAGCCTGGAGTGCTCCTGATTTTCTGACTCAAGGGTCCCAGATCGAGGGCTGGAGGCTGAGGATCCCCTTTGCCGTCTTGTCTTCCCCTTCCCTTCAGCCACCCAAGTGTCCCCCGTGCTTGTCATGTTTTAATAGCCTTTGCTGAAGACGTAGGGGGTCTGTTTCATGGAGGATCTCCATGAACTAACACAAGAGATGCCTATTGTCACACGTGGATGTTCAGAGTGGCAGGCAGCTATTCACCAAGTTACTCCTGGACCCAGGTCCCTTCCAAGCTCAGGGCGCTATCGCTCCCCAGGGCCTCAGGGGTCCCAGCATCAAGTGGGCAGATGGGGGAGGGGAGTGGAGGGAAACCTGCTCCCTAACTCATTGCTGGGAAAGGCATACGGGTCAGCCGTGCTCCCTTTCTGTTGGTGAGAACCGGTCCCATGGCCCGCGCAGGTGCAAGTTCTCACAGCAGCTCCACGTGAAGATACCGTGGGCGGTAGTTTGGCCACTGCTTGGTACCACGTAACAGAGGCTGCAGCTTTGTTCTGTTTTTTGAGATGGAGTCTCGCTCTGTCACCCAGGCTGGAGAGCAGTGCAGTGCAGTGGCGCCATCTCAGCTCACTGCAACCTCTGCCTCCTGGTTTGAAGTGATTCTCCCGCCTCAGCCTCGTGAGTAGCTGGGATTACAGGTGTGCATCACCACGCCGGGCTTTTTTGTGTTTTTAGTAGAGATGAGGTTTCACCATGTTGGCCAGGCTGGTGCGGCTCTTTACTGAGGCATGGGGGGCCTCAGTCCTGTCCTCACCTCCACCCAAGTCAGCACGTTAGCATCTCACAGCACCCACACCTGGTAACAGGAGTGAAAATTTATTTTCAGCCTGGATTCCAGGTGGTAAGAAACAATCCCAATGAAACTGGCCTAAGGGAGGCTAAAGGGATATATTGACCCTAACTGCACATCTGCAGAAACACAGACTCAACGATGTCACGAGGCCCCATGCCTCTCCCTCTGAGGCCAGCACTCCCTGACTGCTGGGAAACAGCTCCCAGGAGGTCCAGGCATATCCTACCAGCTTAGCCAGGTCAGGAATGAGAAACCTCTGCTTGCTTAGCTCCAGGGAAGATCACGGCGGGCTCCCACTGACCTGCATGCCCTGGTGACACCATTACTGTGGCCAGGGGACTCCAGTGCTGCAGCCAGACCTGGATGCCGTGCCCAGCCTTGGAGCTAAGGAACTGTGAAGGTCATTGACCCCAGCCCCATGGCTGGAGGGTGGGTGCCTTTGCAGAGCTGTTTCCTCAGGGACTGTTCCCTCTGCCAGCCTCAGGGCCCTGGCTCAGAAGTCACACCCTCAGCCTCATCCCAGGGCTATGTTCGGTGTTGGTCCCTGCGGCCCCTGCCCGCACACGCATGGGACTGGGCCAGGCACCCCAGGGCTTGAGCATGTGGCTGAACATTGGACCACTGAGGAATCAGGAACTGCCCAGAGGAGCGACACCCACCCCCCAGCCCAGGGCTCTACCCAGAGGGAAGATGGGAAGCCCTAGTGTAACCCCTCCTGCCTGGCTGTGACTTGGGCCCTGTATCCTCATCTCTGCTCAACTTCCCTGTCCTCATCAAGGGGCTGGTGCGGTGGCTTCAGTGTCAGTGACGAACCAGTGGCCCTTGGGTGGCCCTGGAGTGACTTGTAATGCAGGCATCTTGTGGACAGTTATTTATCTGGGGGAGGTTAGTGCCACCCACCCCAGTTGACTGAGGTGCCAATAAGATCTAGTTAACCCATTACATTGAGGGTGGAGCCTTCCTGGAGGTGGAGCAGCCTGCTGAGTTCATTGAGGTCACCCTCAGAAATGCCAGCTCCTGCCCTGCTCACAGAGGGGCAGGCTAGGGCATGGGGACAAGGACTGGGATTCCCTGAGGCCTGGGTGCTCCACGTTGCCTTAGTCAACCCGGCCCATCCGCCTGTCATCTCCCAGCTCTGCAGCCTCGCCTGCCTCGCCCACCGCCCCCGCAGCCCCTCCTGCCAGAGATGCCAGCTGAGGAGGCCAGCGTGGCTCAGAGGAGGAAGTGGGCTTGGCAGGATGGGGCAGGCCTGGTCCCTGGTCAGATCAGGATGTAAGGACCAACTCGGGGCTCTCAGCGCCTCCATTTGTCGCAGGTATACCCTGAGTTCCTCACTGGTCCTTCTGCACCTGCTCTCACACTGGCCCTGGCTCACAGCGCCGCTCCTGGAGGCTATGTCCACGGCTCTGGCTCAGATTCACAGGCCTCATTGGGACCCTGGGCTGTGCCCCAGTCCAGCCCCCTATTCCCCCATCTGGGCAGATGGAGGAGCCCTTGCCTCCTGCTGCCCGCCAAGTCTTCCATTCAGGGCCCACCTGGCCTGGATTCCCCTGGACAGAAGGGCGCTCAGGCCACTGGCCATGGCTTGTCCCGCATGGGCCAGGTCCCCAGCGTGGTGGCCTTCGCTGGCTTGCCCTGCGGCACGGCCCGATGGGGACGTCCTAGAGGCGCTGTTGGCCCGGTGGGCGGCGTGGGGGGCATCGCGGGCAGGGGATTTGGGCGGGCTGGGCGGCTTGAGCGCGCTGACGGCTCGGATGAGGCCCATGCGCCGCCGGATGGAGTGGTCCAGGTTGACGGTGCAGCGCAGCAGGCTCTGCGCCTCGGCCACGGTGAAGGGGAAGTCGGCGCCCAGGAAGCGCTCGAAGAGCTCGGGGTCGCCGTCCAGGTCGAGCACATTCTGTAACGCCTTGGTCATGGTGTGCAGCTCGCGGCTGTTGTCGCGGAACACGTCCCAGAGGCGCGCGCGACCCTCGGGCGCGCCCCCGGTCTGCTGCCGGTCCTCCAGGCACTGCAGCGCCCAGCTCAGACGGCACGGCCACTGGTTGGCGAGCACCACCCACGCCACCGCCTGGCGCGGCGTGAGGCCCCCGAAGTCACCCTGCTGTTGCTGCTGCTGCAGCAGGCGCACGGTGATGGGCACGGTGTTGACGATGCGCCGCATGGACACCACGTTGTCGGGCACGTACTCGTAGAGGCAGTCGCGCTCGTCGTGCAGGCAGAAGAGCGCCTCCTGGATGCGCCGCGCCGCCTCCGCGTCGATGCAGCCCTGCCCGCGCTCAGGCCCCACCTGCGTCTGCACCGCCAGCAGCTGCGCACTCTCGCCCCCGCCGGCCCCTGGTTTGCGCGTGATCTCGCGATACAGCAGGTCGTCGCGGCTCTGCACGGCGTCGTGCAGGAACTGCAGCTTGGTGCGGCGGCCCATGATGGGCACGGAGAAGGGCAGCGTGACCGTGCGGTTGAGGAAGAGGTAGCCGTTGTCGGCCGTGCCCTTCATGTTGCCCGCGCTCTCCAGGCACGCGGCCAGGATGCTGGGGTCCACGACCAGGATGAAGATGAAGGGCGCGTGGCTGTCGGACAGCAGCGTGTTGATGGCGTTGAGCACGCCCACCACGCGCTCCGGGTAGCACGTGTCCAGCCCGGTGACCTCCAGCACCACGCGCAGCCGGCGCCGCTGGTAGATCTCCAGGAAGCAGAGGAAGTCGGTGAGCAGCTCCACCTCCTTCTTCACCTCGCACATGAAGCCCAGCTGGCTGCCGAACTTCTCGCGCGACACCAGCCGCTCGATCTTCTTGCGCTGGCTCACGAACAGATGCTTGCCCACCGAGTACACGGCCATGAGCAGCCCCGAGCCCGACAGCGTGGTGGCCGCGCCGCCGAACACCTTGAGCAGGCTGCCGCTCGGACCGCCGTGGCCCGGCGCGTGGCCGCCCAGGGACAGGTAGAGAAGCCCCACGCCGAGGCCCAGCGCCGCCAGCAGCGCCAGCAGCCCCAGGCACACGCGGCGCCGGCAGTGCCACTCGTTGTGGCAGCAGCCCTGCCTGGTGGCCGGCTTGTTGCCCAGCACCGAGTACACGCTGAAGGGCAGCGCGCCGTAGTGGTGGCGGATGCCCTCGCACAGCGTGGTCACCAGGCCGGCCCACAGCTTGTCGGTGCCCGCGTACTGCCAGGCGCTAAAGCGGATGAAGAGGAACTGCACGTTCCTGCGCCGGAGGTGCACCTCGGTGATGATGGGCTGCAGGAACACCAGGTACCACAGCAGCTGCGGGACGCCCCAGCCGCTCACAGCGCGCGGTCGCCACTGCACGTGCTGCAGCTCCTCGCTCTCGCGTTGCGCCGCCTCCTGCTGCATCAGCGCTGCGGGAAGGGAGCCCGAGAGCTGCGTGAGCCACACACCCGCCAGGGTGGGCGGGGCCTAGACGGGGCGGGGCGCTCCTGGAGGGACGAGGAGGGCCCAGCAGAGGCCGGGGCTGGAAGGTAGCGCGCGGGAGCCGCAGACCCGCTGGGGTGGGCGGGGCCGGGAAGGGGCCTAGCACGGGCGGAGCAGGGCTCTCCTGGAGAGGCGAGGGGTGCCCAGCGGAGTCGAGGGGCTGGAAGGGAGCCGCAGCCACTCCTTAAAGAGCTAGAAGTGGGTGCAGAAGGCGGTGCGTGGAGAGGCCTGGAGCCAGGCTTGGACCGGAAGCGGTCTGAAGGCCTGGCTTGCGGGTCAGGATGGGCAGAGGTAGAGCCGGCAAAGGAGAGATGATGGGAGGGCGCAAAAAGGGACACGAGGAAGAACCAGGGCTGGGCAAGGGGTCGAGGGTGTGGAGGGCTCTAGGAAGGTTCTGAGAGTGAAGTAGGGGATAAGTGGTCGGTCTAAGGGATGAATAAATGAGATGCTGAGAACGAGCTATGCTAGGTAGCAGGATACAGCCTTGGTCTTATCTTCCTGACTTCCTGATCCTCCTCCAGGAAGCCCTCCCTGATCCCCAGGCTGGGTCGGGGGCCCTCAGCCATTCCCACTCTGGGTCATCACTGTCTGAGAATAAGTCTCTCTCCCCTGCTGCTGTGAGCTGGAAGGGCGGGGTCCTGCCTGTCTTGGTCACCACTGTGTCCCCTGGGCACCAGAACGTGCTGGGGAAATGCCTGAACAATGTATCTTGAGAAATCTGAGGTCAGGGAGTGAATGGACCGGAGTGTCTGCGGCACCCACAGGAGTAGGGACTCCATCATGCTGGCTCTCTGCTCCTTATATCCTCATCTTTTCTCCTCCTGGGAGCCTGTTTGTTCCTCTGTGACAACAGGGGGCAGGACAGTGAGCTCTCAGTGGACACTACAGGAATGAAAGGCTGTTGGGCCTGCATTAGGGCTGGGCACATGGAGGAGGAATGCCAGGCTCAGCCTCTCTGGCTGCATGTGGGGATGAAGTCTGAGCTCCAGCAAGGCCTGATCCAGATCAAAACTGCTGGGGAGGCTGGGTGCAGTGGTTCATGCCTGTAATCTCAACACTTTTGGGGAGGCTGAGGTGGGCAGATCACATGAGGTCAGGAGTTCAAGACCAGCCTGGTCAACACGGTGAAACCCCATCTCTACTAAAAATTAGCCAGGCGTGGTGGCAGGCACCTGTAGTCCCAGCTACTTGGGAGGCTGAGGCAGAATTACTTGAACCTGGGAGTGGAGGTTGCATTGAGCCAAGATTGCACCACTGCACTCCAGCCTGGACGACAGAGACTCTGTCTCAAAAAAAAAAAAAAAAAAAAAAAAAAAGGGTGGCCCGGGTGGGGTGGCACACACCTGTAATCCCAGCACTTTGGGAGGCCAAGGAGGGAGGATCACCAGGTCACGAGTTCAAGACCAGCCTGACTGACATGGTGAAACCTCATCTCTACTAAAAACACAAAAAATTAGCCAGGTATGGTGGCGCATGCCCATAATCCCAGCTACTCAGGAGGCTGAGGCCAGCCTGGGCAGCAGAGTGAGACTCCGTCTCAAAAAAAAAAAAAAAAAAAAAAAAAGATGATGGGGACCCTGGCATTTTCCAGCACATTTCTTCAATTAGCA
>CAUYLG010021619.1:0-65228 GCA_963573385.1 Cacajao melanocephalus | reverse complement strand
AGGCATTCTGATTTCGGGTGTTCTCAGCCTTTTTGCACTGGTTTCTTCCCATTTTTGTGGATTTATCCACCTGTCGTCTTTGTAATTGCCGACTTTCAGATTGGGTCTGAGTGGACGTCCGGCTTGTTGGTGATGAAGTTTGTTCTGTTAGTTTTCCTTTGGCGGACGCCCCTTCCCCACACAGCTTGGCCTTCCCGGGTTCAGCTGTGCTTACTGTGAAACTCTCAGTCCTCAGAACTTCCCAAGACTATGTAATTTATTATACCCTTTGAATGCTTTTTCCAGAAAAGGCAAATCTATACAGATAGAAAGCAGATCCATGTTTTTCTAGGTCTGAGGTTTGATTGTGCTTATGTACAAAGGAACTTTCTGGGGTAACAGATATTTTTGAACTGGATTGTTGTAATGATTGCACAACTCTATAAATTCACTAAAATAATAAATGAGTTAATTTGATGTTATGCAAATTATTCCTCAATAAACCTTTAAAAAAACACAAATAGCCAGAAACAGGTAGATATTGAGAGGTATAGATAACATAAGATTGTTGATATATTGATAACTGTTGAAGCACATTGATGGATAATAGAGTTCATTATACTATTTATTCCACTTTTATGTATGTACAAATTTTCAGAACAAAAATTTAAAAGAAAATGGTTCGTCATCTTTAGCAAACCAGTACAATATATTTAGTATTGTTCATGGCTCTCTGCAAAGCAGGTGCTGTGAGATAGACATAGACTCATGAAGTGCTCAGATTGAATGAAACCTTAGAAAATCTTCAGGGAAAATACTTGATTTTAGATAAGGCAGCTATGGATAAGAGATATTAAGTGATTTATTCAAAGTTATGCCACTGATAGCATTTTGCTTATAAAGATCCACCAGTGTGTGGGTACATGACCATAGTATTTAATATAAAAGAGCTTAAAAATCCATTGGAATATACCTAGTTATTACTAATTTTATAGTAATATATAATATATATATATATATTACTATATATACTATATAGTATTTAATATAAAAGAGCCTAGAAATCCATTGGAATATACCTAATTTTATATTATTTTATATTTTTTCTTCACATTTAAATGTGAAGAAAGGTAAAACTATTAACACAAGATATGTAATCACAGAAAAGACATCTAATATAAATCTTGATTTTTTTTTTTTTTTTGAGACCAAGTTTCACTCTTATTGCCCAGGCTGGAGTACAATGGTGCAATCTCGGCTCACCCCAAACTCCACCTCCCTAGTTCAAGTGATTCTCCTGCCTCAGCCTCCCCAGTAGCCGGGATTACAGGCATGGGCCACCACGCCTGGCTAATTTTGTATTTTTAGTAGAGACGGGGTTTTTCCATGTTGGTCAGACTGGTCTCGAACTCCAGACCTCAGGGGATTCGCCCACCTTGGCATCCCAAAGTGCTGGGATTACAGGCATGAGCCACCGCACCTGGTCAAATCTAGATATTTTTAACTATTTGCTCCCTAAAGTACTTTATATAAATTTGATATTAAGGGTAATTTTCAAGTAATCTCCTATTTCTCCCCTCATTATTTATGGAAGATTATTTGTATCTGCTTCTAATAAAATATCAGTACTTTTCTACTTTCAGTCTCATCAGTGGACCCCTCCCTCCACCTTAATTCCTTTGTGTTCCATTTCTATGCTTTTCTTTGGTCTGACATCATATTATACTCTTTGACTTTAAGTTGGCAGCACACGAGTATCAAAGCTTGCACTTTGTCCAACAGCTTTTAATGTTGTTATGCTTATTCTGTTCAAAGATCCACATAATGGAACTAAGATTCGTAAGGGAAAAAAGAGCTATGAGCAAAGCAACACATGGTAATGCACAATTACTGTTGCAAAATATATGTAATTCAAAGTTTGACATGCTGACAAGATAAAACTTAGTCGAAACAATCTGGAAAATGATAGTGATGTTTCTGGCACAATCTTCATACATTTTATGAGTAAAAAATATTCAAAATTTGTGTAATAGGGTTATAGGCTGAAGTAGATGAGTCACCTCAGTAGCTTTCTCCTGCCCTTGAACATGATTTTGGCATTTTATTTGTAATTCCTACTTGTTCTCATAAAGAGTCCTAATATTCCACTAGCTGCTTAACTCTTTATCCACTCAAATATTCCCAGGGATATTAGTGTGTACACTTGTATAGCTACTCCATTCCTGAGTGACTTTTACAAGCTGCTTTTTTCTTTCTTCTGGGTAGGTACTGATGAAGACACACAAAGTTGAGAACAGCAAAAGTTTGAACACAATTCAATAATCAAATGATGGATGGAAACCCTTATTAAATATCTTAATTTTTAAAATTACCTCAATATTCTGTCTTTGGTTTTATTTTTTCACTTATCTAATTTAATGATGTATTACAGATCAATTTATCTTTTAGTAATAGTTTTTAAGAAGTAATATAATGGCATGGTAAAAAAAACACTTAGATATTATAAAGCTGTACAATAAAAATGAAATGTTCTTCCCAGTCTAGATCTCAAGACAATTTACTGATTTGTGTGTGTATTTGAAAAAAAAATAGTAATAATTAGGTATATTACAGTGAATTTTAAGCTGTTTATATTAGAATATTCAGATCAAGAAATTCTAACAGCTGCATCTATTATATAAAAGTAACAATACTTTTTTTAAAAAACTATCCTCTTATTATGAGAAACTACATCCCTCCCTCCCTCTCTCCCTTCCTTCCTTCCTCTCTCCCTCCTCCTTATATCCCTCCCTCCGTCCCTTCCTTTCTTCCTTCCTTCCTTTCCCTCCCTCCTCCCTCCTTCCCTTTGTTTAATGTTATTTTATATTAGTACAACAATATTGCAATAAATAATAGATGTGAATATATATCCAAAGTAAATTCTAAACAATGGAATAGATGAGTAAAGGATTTGTAAATTCGTTGAATTCTGTATCTAATGAAAAATTGCCTTCCAAAAGGGCTATTCATATTTATATTACACTCGTGTTAGTAGTATGTAACAGTTATTTTTTTTCCTAAACACTTAACAATGTTAATAAACCTGACATTTAAATTTTACATTCAAATTGAATGATACAGTTAAGATTTAAGGATTTGATTTTTTTCCTTGCAAAAATCATCAATTTCTCTTTCAGTTAAGTGAGGTTTTGTTTGTTTTTTAAAAGGTTATAACAGAACTTCTGCTCCTGTCTTGACTAGAGGCACTAATGGCAGACTAAATTGTCTTTGAAAACAAACAGGGAAGCCAAATAAAATACAAAAATCATCATTCCTGGACTGGAAAGGCAAAGGTTCCAGAGAGGGAAGAAGTTCAGAGAGGGGAGATGTCTCCTCAGCCACTCTCACCCTGGGACATTTGCTGGTTCTCTGCATGGGCAGCACAGGGAGAACTCACATATTACATGTGTTGAGAAACTAAGACAGCTTTGACAGAGACACAGGAGACTTCAAATAAACGACCCATTCATCTCTTAGGAAATTTCATGATTCTGGACCTGAACAGTGTAGGAAACTTAAATCCTGAACAGAAAGCCTCTGAAAAACAGGGCAAATATCCAAATCTCATGAGACAAAGATCAGCATTTGAGACCAGTTAGGGAGAGGTGGTAGAGAATATACAGGCTTTTGGTAGAAAAACCTAAGGGGCCAGGAATGAACCAGAGTGGACTGAACTGCCATGTAGGAATGACATAGTGGTTTTTTTTTCTTTCACAGATACTTTATTGTATTTATATTTTGATTACACGGTAATTGAATGCTTTGCAGTTTGTAAATCTTTCTGAGCTTGTTATATCTTTCAACACAACTTGAAAATTCCTCCACGTATGTATATAGTCTATTTCTGGGGACTTTCTAGTGTTTATTGTTTATAATTATAAATAAGGACTTTTATATCACTATATTCACTGATTTATTTTTAATTTTCTGTTATAACGTACACACAGAAAAGTCCAAAACTCTTAAGTTTATGTATTGTAACACATAGTACTGGAACAAGTCCATATCCAAAAAAAAAACCATAAAACCAAGTTCCATATCTCACACCATATACAAAATTTAACCCAAAATTGACCACAGACTTAAAAATGTAAAACATAAAACTGTAAGACTTCTAAAGGAAAGCCTTGAGTTTGGCAAAGATTTCTAAGATATGACAACAGTATCACAATGCACTAAAGAACAAATTCATAAGCTAGACTTAATTAAAATTTATAACTTCTTCAAAAAATATTTTTAGAAGAATAAGAAGACAAGCCACAACTGAGGGAAAAATATTTGCAAAGAATATCTGGTAAGGGTCTTTTATCCAGAATATATAAGGACTCTCAAAACTCAGCAATAGGAAAACAAACAACCACATTTTTAAAAATGGGCGAAAGATATGAACAGATGCTTCACCGAAGAAGGTGTAGGAATGGTAAATAAGCACATGAAAAGATGCTCATCATTAGCAATTAGAAAAATGCAAAGTAAAACCACAAAAATGCCACTCTATGCTATTAAAATAGTTAAAATTTTAAAAGCTGATAATACCAAGTGTTGGCAAAGCTGTGGGGGAACTGAAAATCTCACACACTGCTAGTGAAAGTATAAAGTGGTACAACTACTTGGAATTCATTATTTTAATATTTTAACAGGTATAACTGTTGTACAACAAACTGCAAATATTTCAAAATTATAATGGAATGGATGAATCATAATGTAGGTGTATGATCCATCCATTCCACTTAAGTACTTGTTCAAGATAGTTGAAAATATATATTCATATAAAGATTGGTACAGAAATATTCATACCAGCTTTATTCATCATAACCTAAAACTGGAAACAACCCAAATGTGCATCAATAGATTAATCGTGAACAAATTGTGGTATAGCCACAGTGAAATACTACTTAGGAATAAAAGAAATGAATCATAGGTATATGTAAAAATGTAAATCTAAAAATAATTATGTTGGGTAAAAGAAGCCAGGCAAGAAAAAGTATGTATTATATGATTCTATTTTATAAAACACTAGAAAATACAAAGTAATCTACACTGATAGAAAGATCAGTGATTGCCCAGAGATGTACAGGAGAAGTTGTTAGAAAGGATTACCAAGGGGCATTAGAAAACTTCTGGAGATGATTAGCATGTTCATGATCTTGGTTGTGGTGATAGTTTCAGACAGGCATACACATATGTCAAAACTTATCAAATTATAATCTTAAAATATTTATAGTTTATTGTATATCAGTTATGTCTTGAGAGCTGTTAAAACATTAAAATAATGAATTCCTGCTCCCTCAAAATCTTAAATTTACACATATGAAAATCTTTATAACACCCTCTGGATACAAATATACAATATGAAGTGCCCCAGAAATTTGTTTATGCTTTTTCCTAGTCAATTCGTATGCCACAGTCAATAATTTTTCCTACTTTTCCAGTTCATGAGTTTTATATAAAGGTAATCACATGATACATGCTCATCTTCCTTTTATGTTTATACATGTATCAGCAGTTTGTTGTTTTCCATTGTATTTTATTGTATTTATCCATTTTACAGTAGATGGGCATTTGAGTTGTTTTCAGGTTTTCTGCTCTTATGAGTAAGGCTGCTCTTAATATTCTTGTATATATCATTTGGTAAACAATAGTACTCCTTTCCCTGAAGTTTGACAACTGGGTCATAGAGTAGGAATTTTTTTAGCCTTAGTGGATACTGACATGTAGCATTTGGAAGTGTAACTATTTATATGCCCAGTAATTCTTCTTGCTGATATCATTTCCTATTCTTGGAGTTTTAAAATTTCTCTTTTTATCTTAGCAGTTATTAGAGTACCATCAAAAGGTGTTTTTAATTTTGATTTCTCTGTTAGGTAATGATGCCAAACATCTATTAATATGCTTATTCACAATTGTGGTTATCTTCTTTTGTGTTCAAGTATATCCATGTTTTAAAATTTGGACTGTATATATTCTTCATAATGTAAAAGTTTTATTGCATGTATCAGCAGTTTGATCATTTGCATAGTTGAACAATATTCTATTGAAATAATATATCACAATTTGTCCAACAATGTATTTCCAATATTCAGTAAAATCTATTCCATACTGATTAATACAACTCAACATGAATCATTCTGTATCTATCTATGATTATTTTCCTGTCACACATCTAATGCTGTATATTTGTGTTTTTTCCTGATATTAGCTAATAATCTGTTTTTGGCTTCCTTGATTTTAAGAATTGATCTTTGATATGTATTTTAATATTATTATTTTTCTCTTTTTTATTTAGTGTTTTCTATCCTTATCTCATAAACTTCTTACATTTATTTTTCTTGGTTGTACTGTATTTTGTTTTTTATCTCTTTGTTTCATTCATTCATTCATCCATTACCACATATTGATGGCTACTATATGTTAAATGCTTCCAGAAACTAGAAAAACAGCACTGAGCAAATAGACAGAAATCCCTGCTCTCATTAAGCTGACATTTCAGTGAAATATTTTTAAATTAAATGCTTAAATAATTTTAATTTATTTTTTTAAATCCTGATGGTATTAATTTTCCTCTAAGCATGAATGAACTGAACCCCAAAGATTCTGATATATAATGCTTTTATTACTGTTGATTTAAGACTATATAACAAATTTTATTTTGATTTTTGTCACTTACCTCAGTCTCATTTAGGACAGAGTCATGTGTTGTTGTTTACCTTTCAGGAGGCATGAAATTTTGTTTATATATTTATTGTTAATATTGATGTTTAATTCAAAGTGATAAGAACATAAGTCCATACTTTTTCTATTTCTTTTAATGAGGATTTAAAACTAACTTTTTTATGTGTTATATTTTTGGCAAATATTCTATGGACACATAAAAGAGAAAATCATTATTTTCAAGAATATATACTTAATATATATAGATGCTCATTAATAATTATGCTTTTGTAGATTCTTAATATTATTTACTTATTTTCTTCTATTGTACCTGACTTTGACCACACACATATTCCACTTATTTATCCTTTATCTACTGCTATTTTCCTATAAAGATATTTATGGTATGCTAATTTCTTACAAAGACTAACTTTCATTGTTTAATGTAACATTTTCTTTGTAAAATGCTCTTCTTTGTATCTTTAACACTTTAAGACATGAATTAAAATTTGTCTCATATTAATTATGCAGTTCATAAAGAGTAATTATTTTTACCTTTTTTTTTTGCCTATTCATTTATTTTCAGCCTGAATCACTTGCTTTACATGCACTTCATTATTTGTTTAAATACAATCAAATTCTGTTGTAACACAATGTTTAATTTATTTACATTTATTGAGTTGACAGATATATTTGTCTTGCTTCTCTTATTTAATATTATACTTTTATGTTATGTTTTTATTTTTAATGTTCTTTTTAATGTTTCACCGTATGGTTTATGGTATCTCTATATTGTTTTATGTTATCTGTGCTTTCTTTCAGAAATAATCAGTTGTTTCTATAATTTGTTTTTATTTTTATGGGTTCTTCCACTATGACCTTATTAAATTAGCTTATAAATTGGTTCATTTATATTAAAACAGTGTTTATTGTCCTCCCATATCCCACTCTAAGATATATGGAAAATAGTATTCGTGAACTTCTTACAACTTTCTGTCCTCAGCCTTTATATCCCAAGTTTTGTTCTCTACATTGTTAGGTCCTACAATATCAAGATTTATAGATATTCTAGCCAATCATTAAAATCTTTTTAGTAATTTTTAGTTTTACCAGAAACTTAGTTCTTATAAACTTAGTTGAATAGACTGTGTTGGCCATTTTCTCCACCACAATTTTTCATTCATCTATTTGTCAGAATAATTTCCTCTTGAGGTGGCTTTTCAAAAAGAAAATGTGTGTCACAGACCCTTATTTCTTTTCTGTTTGAAAATATCTGTGTATTGCCACTTTCTGAGCCATCTCTTTGATGGAGAATGCATAGAATAAAGGTAGAGGAAACACACCTGGTGATTGGTGTATTGGATCCAGTTGTCATAAACCACTTCTCAGATTTCATGCTGCTAACCTTGCATTACTGTGTCTTTACTCACAATGACAAGGAGGCTGTGGGGTTACCAAAAATCTCTGCATTTCACTGCCCTCTGTGAGGTGATCTAACACTTATTTATCTTCCTTTACTGAGATTGGCTGATGCAGAGCTTCCTGCGAAGATGTCAAATCATGTCTCCGCTTATTCTACCCTGCCTCCCTGCTATTGTGCTTTAGTTTCAAGCCACAAGTCACATACTTAGCCTTCTCAGTGTGTCACCAATTTCTGAGAACTACGAATACAGCTTGATTGTCTCTGGGCACTGTTGCTTCATATCCTCTTGATATTTGATCTGAATCTTATTTTTCAAATTGACCATTGGAATTGTAGCTGTTGCCTAATTTCATTGAAAACTGAGTAGTCTTTGTAGTTTTCAGCTGGTTTCAGAAGAGTGTTGGGTAGAAATGGCCTTAATTTGCCATTTTTGTCTGGAAGTCTCCAAATTATTTTTTAACTGAGTCATATAACAGAAAGCTGCTTGGGAACAATTTAATCACATACTTTATATAAATTAGTAAGTGAATTTTCTTTGGAGTTAAGTTAAACATTATAATTAATTGAAAGCACAACACACCAATTTCAGTGTAGCTTTGATAACTTGAGCCTTTTCATAGAGGGTAAGTGATATTTAGCCTAAGGAAACAAGGTCCGTTCAGTTTGGCTGTCTTGATTTGTTTTCAGTCTGCTCTGTCTTCTTATAGACTTGGCCGTCCTCTTGTGAATTTCAGAGGACTTAGAGATTATATACTTTCAGTAAATCGGTGTCCAACCCAGGGTTCGAAAATAAAGTGCACATAAGGGCCAGAGAGAAAATGTAAATGTGAAGTGGAGGAATCCTAGGGAGAGAAAGGGACATGCAGTGATCAACTGCAGTCTGCAAACCACAGCTAAATGAGATGGCTGCGCCACACTCAGCTCCACCTGATTGCTGGCAGGTAGGGAAATCAGGGACACGGCTACCAGATTTCCAGCTTTTCCAAGGGCACAAGAAAATGTGAGTTCTGTTAGTTTTAAAATGTTGGCTCAAATGTGTTTTTTAAACACTATGTAGGAGACAAAACACATATGTGGATCAGAAAACTGGCCTGAAAGGTACTTGTGCCCCTTCTAGTTGTTGCTATTTCTGTCAGGGCTTTGGGTCTCCTCTACAAACCCTTATACACCTTTCCCATACTCTTTCTTACTACTTTTCTCTGTGCTCTGTTTAGACTCAGGCCTTAGCACCCACTTCCTTATCTTCCATCTTCTTTTTTGCAGATGCATTCTCTCATGCTTTCATAATACTTCCTATGAGAAATAACTTTTGCCTCTAAGCATTCAAAGAGATCTTGCACTACGTACGCACTAGAACTGTTTTTGTAATTGCTGCCCTTTCCTGAACACATTCAGATTCTCTACGGCTCCCATCTGCTATCACAATAAAAATTATATCCAAGAGAGATTCCCTCCTTCATCACGCTGGTCAGGAAGAGGAGAGCTAGGTATTTCTAACTGTAACATCATCGTTTTGTATGAATCTTAACTAGCTGTCTTGAAATGCAGACAATAGCAGCAGGGAGGACCACTGAAAAGTTCTGTCAATAATTCTTTGAGTTTTTGCTACTACGTTTTTTCAAAAAAATCAAAAAACAAAAAGCAGATGTTTGTTTCTTGAGCTCCAAATATGTATAAATAGCATTTTAACCTATAATGCTTACTAAATGTGTTGAGATATATCGATTTTATTAATTATTTATATAGTAGAAGCCTTCTTGATTTGAGAGCAAAGTCTATATTTTTCTTAGCAATCCTGATTTTATATGCTTAACTGTGTGAATTATAATAAAAAGGCATATGACATTCAGAAAAATATAAGGCTTATAAAATTAGAAATCCACTTACTTAGAGTAGAGATTTCAATTTTTAGATTATTTGAACCTTTTGATATTTCTTCATGTTAGTGTGGTTCATTTTCCAGTTATTTAATTAATTGCTAATACCTTCACTAGGAAAAGTGGAAAAACATGAGGTATCATGTTTCCCGCTAAGAGCCTAGAAATAGACAGTGAAGACTTTTTATAAAAATACACTCTCCATTTTCCTGGCAAAAATTGAGTAAACAGTGAGTAAGGATATATTTTGTTTAGCTATGGGCTACTGAGGAGAAAAAAAGAACTTGACGATCTCACTTCTAAGTGATAGGAGCAGTGCTAGTGGTACTTTGTCTAGGACAAAACACCCTATTGCCAGGCTACAAAGATTACCTTTAACATCTTTCCTCTTTTCTTTTCTTCCCACTGATTTTCTGACATTTAGACTGGGATACACTATACATGCAAATTAATCACTATGGTATTTATATTTTTATTCTGATTTTTAATTTATTATATATGACTTGCATAAAAAGCAAATGGCACCTAATTTTGTTTCATTTTAGTCCACATGGACAAAAATAAGTGAAATAAAGGAGAGCAATTTTATAAAGGACAGGTGAGAAAAACTAGAATTACTCTGTTATAAGGTACCTGCATTACCCACAAAACCAGTATAGTGCTATTTTGTAAGTAGACTTAGATTAGAAAAATTAGGTGAGAAAAATTAGAATTCTGTTATAAGGTACCTGCATTACTCACAAAGCCAGTATAGTGTTATTTGAAAGTAGAGTTAGATTAGCTACAAATACACATTGCAAACTCTAAAGCAACTGCTAAAGACATTTTTAAAGGAAGTGTCATTGATATGCTAGAGGAAGTAAGAAAATGTAATCATATAAAATGCTCAATTAAAAATAGAGAATGTAGAAAAAAATATTTTTAAAAAAACAGTTACAGGTGTGGTAGTTATAAATCCAATTATGTCAATACTTGTTTTAAATATTTCTGGTCCAAATACACTAATTAAAAGACAAAGACTGTCATAGTGGATTAAAAAAAAGATTCAGCTATATCCTGTCTGTAATCAGTCAATTTTAAACATAAAAGAACAGATAGAATAAAAATAAAGAGGTGGATTTAAAAAATACCATGCTAACATAAATCAAAACAATGCTGGATGATCTGTATTTATTTCCGAAATAGCAGATCTCAGAACAAAAAATAATTATCAAGGATAAAAAGGGGTATTACATAATAATAATGGGGTCAATTCTCCAAGAAGACATTCTTAATATGTATACACACAGCAGCACATCAAAATACATCTTGCAAAAACTATAGAACTTCAAGGAGAAATAAACAAATTTACTTGTAGTTGGAGTTATAAACACATGTATTATATGTCAATAATTAATATATTCAGCAGGCAGCAAATCAGAAAGAACCTTGTTGAACTGAATAGTACTAGCAATAAATTGGATCTAATTGACCTTTTTATGATACTTCAGCAATAAAATACATATTCTTCTCAAATTCATATGGAATGTTCACTAAGACTACGTCCTGGGTCACAAAACACACCTTAACAAACGTCAAATAATAGAAGTCATACAATGTATGTTTTTAGACCACAATGGAATTAAACTAGAAATCAATAACAGAAATATAGCTAGAAAACCCAAGGCATATAGAAATTAAACACACAAAGTCAAAGAAGAATTCTCAAGATAAATTTTAAAATGTTTTGAACTAACTAGAAATGAAAATACAGTGCATAAGATGTGTAGAATACCATAAAACAATGAAGGAAAATGTATGGTTATAGGTTTGAATGCATATTGTAGAAAAGAAGAAAGGTCTAAAATCAGTAATCTACGGTTTCACATTAGAAAACTAGAGAGAGAAGTGCAATACAAACCTAAGCAGGAAGAATAAAATAAATCATAAAAATAAAAGCAGAAATCAGTGAAATTGAAAACAGGAAATAAGTTTTAAAAAATCAACAGAACAAAAATGTGGTTTTTTGAAAATATCCATAAAATGGATACACTTTTAGTCAGACTGACAAGATAAAAAGAGAGAAGACAAAAATTGTTAACGAAAATGAAAGCAAAGATATCACTACTAGTCTCATGGATATTAAAAAGGTAATAAAGGCATTAATACCTTTCATGATGTTTTGCCCCCATAACCTAATCACCTTCCAAAGGCCTCATTTAATACTATCAAGTTGGGGGTTAAGATTTCAACATATGAGTTTTGTAGGGGGTGGGGGAAAAACATTTAAACCGTAGCAGGGTAAAAACAGCCAGTTTCTTTCCATTAAGTATGATGTTAGCTGTGAGATTTTTGTACATGTAATTTATTAAGTTAACTGGAAGTTCCCTTCTATTCCTAGTGTGCTGAGAGTTTTTATCATGAGTTAAGTGTAAGGTTTTGTCAAATGCTTTTTCTGAACCTATTGATATAATCAGGTAATTTTTTATTAGGTTATAGTTGTAATAGATTATATTGATTATCGAATTTTGAACCAGGCTTGCATACCTGGAATAAATCCTGCTAGAGTATGGTGTATCATACTTTTATACATTGTTGTATTTGATTTTCCAATATTTGTTGAAGATTTTGCACCCATGCTATGGCAGAAACTGGTCTGCAGTTTTTATTTCTTACATGTTTGTACCTGGTTTCGATATCAGGGTAATGCAAGACTATATATTAGGGTAATGCTGAATAGTTAAGAAGGGTTCCTTTGCTTCTATATTCTGGAAAATATTGCAGAGTAATATCATAGAGAATCATATCATAGAGAATCTTCCTTAAATATTTGATTGAATTTGCCAGTGAAATAATCTTGGCCCAGTACTTTCTATTTTGAAAGGTTATTAATGATTGGTTTCATATCTTTCATAGCTATGGACTCATTAATAATATCTATTTATGTTGGGTGAGATTGTTAAAGTGTGTCTTTCAAAACATTCAACAGTTTTATTTAATTTATTAATTCAGATAATCTTCAGAAGAGAATTTATATCCTTTATCTAAGTTAACAAATTTGTGGACATAAAGTTGTTTACAACATACCTTTGAGCCCAGGAGGTGGAGACTGCAGTGAGCTAAGATCATTTGCTGCCGGGACAAAAAGTAAGAGCCAGATCTTGTCTAAAAAAAAGAAAGAGGCCCAAGGGTGATCCCCTCAGTCCTTCCACCCTGTGAGGTAGAGTAAGAAGGCACCATCCATGAGGAACTGTGCCCAGATTCCAGATACCAAATACACCTTGATCTTACGAAGAATAATTGTTTGTTGCTTATAAACCACCCGGCTTATACTACTTTGTTATGGAACCCCAAACATACTAAGACATCTGGGATATTGTGAAATATATATATTTGGTCTTTGACCTCATTTCCTGACATATAGCTCCTAAAACCCTTAAACTCTCCAAAGTAATGAGCGTTTTCTGTATGCTAATGACATGACTGGTGTCCGGAGGCCCTATTTGCTTTGGGATGGGAGCTGGTCACGAGAAAGACCAAGGCATGATTAGAGGATTGAGACCTTCACCCCCATCCCCCCACCTCTTGAGAAGGTTAAGCTAATCACCAATGGCCAATAATTTTATCAATCATGACTATATAATGAAACTTCCATAAACAAACAAACAAAAAACCCTGGGTTTGGATGAGCTTCTAAATCCTGAACGTAAGGAGGTCCCTACAGGTTGCCATGCTCAGAGAGAGAATGTAAGGTCTGAACCCCTTCCCACATGACTTGCCCCTTGCCCTGTGCATCTCTTCCTGCTGGCTGTGCATCTGTATTGTTTGTAATCCTTTATAGTACATGAGTAAATATAGTAATGTGTGTTACCTGAGTTGAGTGAACCTCTCTAGCAAATTAATAGAACCTAAGAAGTGGGTTGTGGAAACTCCAATTTATAGCTAATTGGTGAGAAGCATAGGTCACAACCTATGTTTGCAACTGGCATCTGAAGTTGGGAGCACTCTTTTGGAACGTAGCCCCAACCTGGAGAGTTACCAGTTTGCAAGTTTCTTACCAAGCTAAACATAGTTTGAATGTGCAATCCAGCAATCACAGTATTAGGTATTTATCTGAATGAGGTGAAAATTCATGCCCACAAAAAATTTGCACACAAATGTTTATAGGCACATAACTTGTTATCACACCAAACTGGAAGCAACCAAGATACTCTTCAATAGGTGAAAGAATAAGTAAATTAGTACATCCATACAATGGAATATTATTGCATGATAAAGGAAATGAGCTATCAAGCCATAAAGAAACATAAAGAGACTAAATCTATATTGCTAAGTGAAATAAGCTAGTCTAAAAAGTCAATATATAATTTTAACCATGTAAAATGCTGAAAAAGCAAAATTATAGAAGGTTAAAAAGATCAGGGGTTGCCGGGTGTCTCTGCAGAGCAGGAAGAACAATGTATAGGTGAAGCATTGGCCATTTTGGGGGTGGTGAAACTATTATTCATGATATTGTACTGGTAGATGTAGGATAGTGGCATCTGTCAAAACCCACAGAACTGTATAACACAGAATGAACCTTAATGTAAACTATGGACTTTACTTAGTAATAATGTACCCATATTCATCCATTAATTGTAACAAATGTACCACCTAACTCAAGTAGAAATAATAGGGAAAATCATGCGGACAAGAGGGGGTATATGGGTTCTTTCTACACTATTTGCTTAGCTTTTCTATAAGTCTAGAACTGTTCTGAAAAATAAAGTGTAAAAAAATATCCAGGACACTTGTTTTAATGTTGTTTTAATCTTGTTTCTCCTACAGTGCTCTTAGTTCATTTAAGTCCTATCATCTATTCAATTGCACAAGCTAAAAAATTATAATTATCCTTGACACCTCTCCCTCCACTAATCCCTGTGTCCAATGCAGTACCTTATTTCCATTCATTGTGCTTCCTAAATATCTTCTAAATCCACATTTTTCTTTCTATGGCCATACCCACCTCCATCACCCTACAGCCATGCTGGGACAAGTGCTAGACCCTCTGCCCACATTTTTCTTGCACCCTCTATTCTCTCCTTTGCACAATGCCTATGTAGCAATCTTTTCAAAATGTAAATCATGTCATTCTCTTCATTCAAACCATTCAATGACATTCCAGTTCCCTGGATAAAGAGAGAGATTTAAAAACACTCATACACGGTCTGGTTTATACTTACCTGTCAACCTCACCTCTTACTACAGATTTTACTGATTTTCATTTAGCCTTCTTATAGCCTTGTACTTATTCTTTTTCCCACTATAGGAATATCGCACATGCTGCTGACTCCAATATGACACTTATTTTGCCAGCCATTTAAGTATGATGCACAAGTGCTATTTATTTGGGAACCCTACATTGATTTAGTATCTAGTTATCCAGTGGTCCACCTTAGTACTGCCTACTCTTCTTTGCAGCATTTGTCTTCATTTCTATTGCAAATTTGTGTGTTTATTTAAATACTTTGTGCTCTCCATTCTATAGTGTATGTTCCATGAGAGTAGGTATTATGGTTTAAATGTTTGCCCCGTCCAAATCTCATGTTGAAATTTAATCCTCAGTGTTGAAGGTGGGGCCTGGTGGGAGGTATTGGACCACGGGGGTGTATCCCACAGAGATAAAGAGTAGAAGGATGGTTACCAGAAGCTAGGAAGGATAGTGAAAACAGAAAGAAATGAATAAGACCTAATATTTGCTATCAGAACAGGATGACTGTAGTCAATAATAATTTAATTGTACATTTTTAAATGAGTAGGGCTGGGCACGGTGGTCACACCTGTAATCTCAGCGTTTTGGGAGGCTGAGGCAGGCAGATCACCTGAGGTTGGGAGCTCGAGACCAGCCTGACCAACATGAAGAAACCCCATCTCTACTAAAATGGACAAACGGGATCACATCAAATTAAAACAAAACATTAGCTGGGCATGGTAGTACATGCCTGTAATCCCAGCTACTCAGGAGGCTGAGGTAGGAGAATCACTTGTGAATCAGGGAGGCGGAGGTTGTAGTGAGCTGAGATCACACCATTGCACTCCAGCCTGGACAGCAAGAGCAAAAGTCTGTCTCAAAAAAAAAAAATGTGTAACTGGATTGTTTGTAACACAAAGGATAAATGCTAGAGGAAATGGATACCCCATTCTCCATGATGTCTTTATTACACATTAAATGCCTGTATCAAAACATCTCATATACCTCCTAAATTTATATACCTACTATATACCCACAAAAACTAAAAGTTAAAAATTAAAAAATAGTGGCCAGGCACAGTGCTTACACCTGTAATCCCAGCACTTTGGGAGATCATGGTGGGCAGATTACAAGGTTAAGAGATCAAGACCATTCTGCCCCACATGGTGAAACCCCATTGTGCCTGTAGTCCCAACTACTCGGGAGGCTGAGGCAGAAGAATTGCTTGAACCTGGGAGGCAGAGGTTGCAGTGAGCAAAAATCACACCACTGCACTTCATCCTGGCAACAGAGTGAGATTCTGTCTCAAAAAAAAATCAATAAACATTTTATTGAATAATAAAATAATGAACAAGTAAATGAAGGACTGAGTTTCAATGATGCTCTCTGAGAAACAGTCATACTATTGGCAGAAGGCAGAAGGGCAGACTTCAAGCAAGGAGATCTAGGAACACATTTTACCAATAAGAAAAGCCTTATTTATTATTTTTCTTTAGAAAACCAAGTAGTCAGATTTAGGTAACAGACATATCTTTTTTCCTTTTAAGCTGTGATTTCTGTCAAGTTATTGTTGTTATTCAATTAAGTCAGCTATAGCTATTCAATCTTTTGTTGTAGTGTGCTGAACTAAAAGAATGTGGACAATGACTACTACAGTGCAAGGTGGCTATTACGGCCAAGCAAAGAGGAGACAGTGTTCAAGTTCTTGTTTGTAATCAGGGAAACAATAAAGGGCCTAAGAAGGGCAAGGATGATTATGTGATACAGATGAGCAGCTCACAAGGGAACAATTAAGAAATAGTCCTTAGATGAGACCCTTTTATCCTAAGGCAAGGTGAAAGATACGAGAATGGTTAAATTTAGGTAACATGACATAAAGTAGTCAGCAAATTTTCCCGAAAATAAGTACCTCCCTTTTCTCCTCACTCTCAGTTAATAACCTTCCCTCTCAGCTTACTCAGAAAAGTGAAATACAATTATGTGGGCTTTGAGATACATGAAGCCTCTAGTCAATCAGGTCACTGGGTAACATGCGAAGTTATAGGTCAGGTGGATATAAAATATGTGCAGAAATGAAAGCTAGTCTGTCCTGCCAGGGTGTCTAGAGAGTTGTCTGGACATGGTTTGTGCTGTGTCACTGCCATTTATTGTATGTTGCAAACCTACAACACTTTCTCTAGCACTTAAAAATATATCCAGTAAGCCCTTGTAGGAGCATGAGCTTAAAGAAAGCTGCACTTTTGATAGATAATTACTGAATTTCTGTGCATGAAAAAAGTTAATGATAAATGTGTAATTTACCCTAAATGGTTGTCTTTATTTACCATTCACCCTGAAGACCATGGTTTTACCATGTTTAAAGCAGAATGCACAATTCTGCTAACAGAACTACCACATTTACTTCAAATATTATTTGTGTATTAAGAAGACATTAAATATGACATTTTAATATATGGAGCTGCAGAATTTGTGTTTATATATTGCTCTGTGAAGCAAGACATTTTGTTCCAAACAAATGAAAACAGCTGTTTTCGAAGTTAATTTCACTCATTTTATACTTAAAATTATTTTGTGTGCATGCAGGAGAAATGAAATGGCAGTTCTTACAGTGTTGGCACCATTCACCAAACTTCTCAAATAATTTAAAACATTAGTTTTATATCAATCAAGACATATTTTAAACAGTAAATTCACTAAGATAATTCTAACAATCGTTAAATTTATTTCATCCAATTTGGAAGCTCATTTTGTCAAAGATGAAATATTTAACATTAACATTATTATAAAGCTGAAATACTTAACATTAACATTATTGCAAATGTGTAAGTCCTGTTAGAAAAAAAATGACTGGAAATATTTTACTTTTTGACAGAAGTAATTAAAATGGGATTGCAAAACCAAAAATTCATACAAATGAACGTATATACTGCCATGGCCTGATTGTGTTCTCCCAAAATTTGCCTGTTGAAAACTTAGTCACCAAAGTGATGGTATTAAGAGGCAGGACCTTTGGAACGTGATTAGATTATTAGAGTGGAGCCTTCATGAATGGGATTAGTGCCTTTATTAAAGGGACCCCAGAGAGCTGCCTTGTCTCTTCCACCACATGGCAACATAGTTAGAAGCTGCCAAAAAGCAGCCTTCACCAAATAACCAAATCTGCTGGTGTCGTTATCATGGACTTCCCAGCCTTTAGAACTGTGAGAAATAAATATCTGTTGTTTATAAGCGACCCAGTCTAAGGCATTTGGTCATAGCAGTTCCAATGAATTAAGACACACACACGATAAAATTCTGTACAAAAATAAAGTAAGGAGATTTCAAGCAAGTATTGATTGTTGAGCTTCTGTCACAAATAATTTAAAAGCCAGTATAGAAGTAAAATGGCAAGTAATTAAGAAATGATGCACAATGCTACAATGTCTGATAGAAAAACAGCAGGATTCTTATTAAATAGAGTAGACCAGGAAATTGAACCAAGTAAAAAGAATGGGATTCACAGATTTCTTTTCTACTTTCTCTAAATAATTCTTGGCAAAGCATGGCTATATAAGCAAAAGAAAGATACTGTCTATTCAGTATCTATATAGGTTAATCATTAATATCAATATATAATTTATCTTCTGTCTACATCCATTTAACCATTTGACATGACTGTTTCAGTGACCAAAAGATCCCATAGCTTCAAAGTACTTTTTTTTTTTTCGGTGTAACTCTTAACTCTTACAATGACTTGTCTATAAAGCTGGAACAATATTTTTTCTAAAGCACAGCCATAATACACTTGGGCCTTTCCTAAAATAGTACTGAGAAACAATACTATAAGATAGATTATACTGTTAGCATAATAAAATTTGGGAAAGAATAACCAAAAATACAGTGAAGAATTATAAGCAGCTTTGAATTCAATGATTTTTAAATATTATATATATATATATATATATATTAGAATAGTAAATATTATCTTAATTAACAAAATCAGAAATAAATTGTGATATCAGGTAAAAAAATTACATAAGTTGAAGTGGGCAAGTTCATTCTACATTACATAATATGTCCAAGTTTCAAAGGTATAACCCAACGGAAGTTTATTTTTTCTTCTGTTTCTTGCCTACATCAGGTGAACAGTGGGGGGCTGTGCTCTTCACAATCTTTCGGTTCCTCAGATGGAGACTCTTGAATTTATGCTTCCACTCTTATCCCTGTGAGGGAAGAAAAATGGCAAATCAGATATTGACACTCAAAGTTAGCACCGTTTATGCTTTCATCCTTTTCAGCCACGTTTTTTGGCAAAAAATTTAAAGAGGTGCACCTAAATTCAAAGGGATAGGAAAGGATGATCCTATCATGTGTTCAGAAAAGATAACTGGTCAACAGTGGTAATATTTCAGATTTCTAGTCACCAAATATTCACTTTACTACCTTCTGCCTCCAAAATACAGTCATCACCTTCCCAGGAGGGTAAACCAAAATTTCATTCAGTCATGGCATAAGTCTCAAAGTTCAAGATTCTAGATGACAGATGTTTGACATCTGGTCTCTCCCTTGACACATGGGAATTATGGGGATTACAATTCAAGATGAGATTTGGGTAAGGACACAAAGCCTAACCACATTATTCGGCTCCTGGTTTTTCCCAAATTTTATGTCCCTTTCACATTTCAAAACCAATCATGCCTTCCCAACAGTCCCCTAAAGTCTTAATTCATTCCAGTATTAACCCACAAGTCCAGGTCCAAAGTCTTATCTGAGACAAGGCAAGTCCCTTCAGTCTATGAACCTGTAAAATCAAAAACAAGTTAGTTACTTCCTAGATACAATTGAGGTACAGGCATTGGGTAAATACATCTTTTCCAAATGGGAGAAATTGGCCATAATGAAGAGCAGGCCCAAGCAAGTTTGAAACCCAGCAGAACAGTCAAATCTTAAACTTTGAATTATCTCCTTTGACTCCATGTCTCACATCTAGATCAAACTAATGCAAGCGGTGGGTTCCCATGGTCTTGGGCAGTTCTGCTCTTGTGGCTTTGCAGGGTACAACCCACCTCCTGGCTGGTTTCACAAGCTTGTATTGAGTGTCTGTGGCTTTTCCAGGCACACAATGCCAGCTGTCAGTTGATCTACCATTCTGGTGTCTGGAGGATGGTGGCCCTCTTCTCACAGCTCCACTTGGCAGTGCCCCGGTGGGATTCTGTGTGGGAGTTCCAGCCCTACATTTCCTTTCCACATTGTCCTAGCAGAGTGTCTCCATGAAGCCTCTGCCCCTGTAGCAAACTTCTCCCTGGACATCCAGGCATTTCCACACATCCTCTGAAATCTAGACAGAGGTTCCCAAACCTCAGTTCTTGACTTCTGTGCACCCACAGGCCCAATACCACATGGAAACTGCCAGGGCTTAGGGCTCACACTCTGAAGCAACGACCTGAGCTACGCATTGGCCCTTTTTAGCCATGGCTAGGATGCAGGGCACCGGTAACAAGACTGCACAAAGCAGCAAGGCTCTGCACACAGCCCACTAAACCCTTTTGTCCTCTCAGGCCTCTGAACCTATAATAGGAGGGGCTGCTGTGAAGACCTCTGACATGCCCGGGAGATATTTTCCACATTGTCTTGCTGATTAACATTTGGCTTCTCATTACTTATGCAAATTTCTACAACTAGTTTAAATTTCTCCCCAGGAAATGAATTTTTCTTTTCTATCATCTTATCAGGCTGCAAATTTTCCAAACTTTTATGCTCTGCTTCCCCTTTAGAGATAAGTTTAAATTTCAGAACACCTCTCTCAAGTTCAAAGTTCCACAAATCTCTGGGGCAAGGGCAAAATGCTTCCAATCTGTTTGCTAAAGCATAGCAAGAGTAACCTTCGCTTTAGGTCCCAAGAAGTTCCTGATTTCCATCTGAGACCACCTCAGCCTCAACTTTGTTGTCCACATCACTGTCAGCATTTCGGTCAAAAACATTCAGCAAGTCTCTAGGAAATTCCAAACTTTCCCAGATCTTTCTGTTTTCTTCTGAGCCCTCCAAACTCTTCCAACCTCTGCCTGTTACCCAGTTCCAATGCACTTCTACATTTTTGGGTATCTTTATAGTAGTACCCCACTCTCCACAATGCCAATTTACTATATTAGTCTAATCTCACACTGCTAATAAAGACATATCTCAGACGGGATAATTTATAAAGTAAAGAGGTTTAATTGACTCACTGTTCTGTACGGCTGGGGAGGCCTTGGGAAACTTACAATCATGGTGGAAAGCAAGAGAGAGAAGCAAGGTATCTTCTTTACAAGGCAGCAGAAAGTAGAAGTACCAAGTGAAGGAGGGAAGAGCCCCTTATATAACCATCAGATCTCATGAGAACTCACTGACTGTCATGAGAATAGCATGTGGAAAACCACCCCCATGATTCAATTACCTCTACCTGGTTTCTCCCTTGACGCATGGGGAATATGGAGATTATGAGGATTATAATTCAAGATAAGATTTGGGTGGGGACACAAAGCCTAACCATATCAGAATGTCTCACAGAAACACAGAAAAATATCTGAACAAACAGGCCTTGCTGAGTTTCCCCTAGTTAATTTCCATTAGCTCATACCCATTTTAATGTAATCATGTTTCTTCACAACTGTCTACTTCTTTCATCAGACTTAGCATAATATATACACAGTTTTTTCACAGGTAAAGGCCTGGTTATCCTTTCCTTATGAATGTCCCCATGCCATGTAAACCTTTAAGTAAATGTGTATGCTTTTCTCACGTTAATCTGTCATTGTAAGTTTTATTTTCAGGGCCAGTCAAGGACACTAAGGGAGTTGAGAAAACATTCCTTCTCTACCCTTCCATTTATGACTCACACTTTCTGTGGGTACTTTTTGCCTTTACACTAAATTTCCCAACCATCTCATTTTTTAAATTTTATCCCTTTGCCATACCTATTCTTTAAATATGAAACTGAAAATCACTACAATATAGATTTTTAACTGTAGTCAGTGATGAGAAATACTGGACTGACCAACACAAATACTTATAAAGGATGTCTTTTAAAGGAGCGAAGTGGCCTGGTAGGGTCAATATAGTAACAGAACTTTGGCCAAAGAGAAAAATTAGCAGTACAGGGAGGGAAGATGCAGAATCTTACAAAACAATAATAGAAAATTAGCCGTTTCAGAACTAAGGAAAGTTTAGTTTCAGCTATTCAAAAATCAAGAAAAAAAATGTAAGAAAAAGGATAAAAACTGGGTACTGGTAAAACTTTTTTAAAAGCCCAAGGGATGCATAATACACTGATATTATGATGGAAGAAATTTATTTGAAAATACTTCAGTGTGGAGGCTGTGATTAAAATCTGAGTTAGTTTCAATTTGCACCCTAGGGACAGCAGTTGCCCTAATCAAGAATTCACACTCTGGAGGTGGTCTTCTGTCCTTTAATCTAAAAGGCCACCCTCAAAGGCCGCATCTACTGGTGTTTCAGCTATCTTTCTCTTCCATCAACATCTGAAGCTACACTAATTAACACAGTGAAAGTTAAATGCTTATTTATTGGTAAAATTAGTAGTTTGTCAACTAGCACAGAGGATTTTGGACAACAGCTTCCTTTGACAAAATTGAAAAAATTATGTGTGCTTTTATTTAAATAAATTCATGCACCCACCTCTAACTGGGAGGGTCAGACTTCAATAAATGATCATCAGGTTTTTGACCTTATTCAATTTATTGCAAGATAGATTCTGTAACTCTTGTGAACCCAAAATTATCTGAGGGAGGTCTCAATCAAATTTAGAACATTTACTTTGTTAAGGTTAAAGAACGTACCTCTGACATAGCCTCGGGAGGTCCTGATGACACGTACCCAAGGTGGTTGGAATACAGCTTGGTTTTATACTTTTTAGGGAGACATGAGACACCAATAAATATGTGTACAATTTACATGGGTTTGGTCCAGAAAGGAGAGGCAACTCAAAGGGGCAAGGGGCTTGGCTTCCAGGTCATAGATAGATAAGAGATAAAAGGTTGCATTCATATCTTTGATCAGCACTTCACTTAAGACACAATTTACATGTGTGGTGGGTAGAGTAATAGTCGCTTAGGCCTTAGTCTGATTAAGTGAATCTACATTTTTACATAAACATTAGGGCAGAAGAACCAATAAGATATACCTTTGTCTCAGGTGAGCAGAGGGATAACTTTGAGTTCTGTCCTTTGCCCTCAACCTGTGAAGATAAGCAATTAATTTACATTGCCAGAGTGAAATTCAACAGAACTGTTTTAGGGTAAAGATTTTGAGGCCCACAGGGAATCTCCTTGTGGACAAATTGTGAGGGTGGTATGTAGCTATTTTTGTCTTTGTAGCTATCTTAGTCTGAAATACAACAGGAGGCAGGTCTGCTTGACACCGTTCTCAATTTGGCTTTTCCCTTTGGCTTAGTGATTTGGGGGGTCCCAAGATTTATTTTCCTTTCACAGGTTTTTTTTTTTTTTGCTTCCTGAATAACAAATGTCTACTTGTGTGTCAGAGCTTATTAAGAAGCTTCTTTTCAGTAGAATCTGGTATTGAGACAAAGAAAACACGAAGAAGGAAGAAGGAAGAGGAAGAAAGGGAAGGGGGAGGGGAGAAAATAAGTAGTTTTTAAATTCCTAATTACATTAGGCTGGTTCCAAAAAAAAAAAAATCAGTTTGCGAAATTAGAAGCATGATAGGCATTAACTGAAGATCCCTTGAGAACAAGGCAGGATGTTCAATATTGACAAAGGTCTCAACAAACGTCTCACATTTTTATAATGGAAGATAGCTTCAAAGCAAGGCTTCTACAGAACTTAGGCTTCCACCCTCCTACAGAAACTGGGAAATGGGAGAGTTATCTTCCTTGATGATTTCATTTCAGAATTGTCTCCCAGGTACTTGGAAAAAGTATTCTGGATCTTAAAGTTGGTAAGAGTCTTCTTCAGCTTTTTAAAAGATTTATATATCTTTTAAAGAGATAAATAAATAATTTACAAATCTTCTAAAGCAATTTTTTTCAGAAATGGAGAGGAAAAAATCTCTTGGTTTCAACATAGAGAATTTTAAGTCTCTTATTTTATATTTGTATTTGCTCTTAAAAGTCTTAGTAATTCTCAAGCTTAACTAAAACTTTAGAACCACTGATCTAACCCATTGTTTAAAGATTTTGTTTTATTTCCAGAAATACATTTTTTATTCATGAGATAATCTCTGTGATTTTGACATTTGTTTGACACAATTAGACAAAAGCTTGTTAAAAGGCAATTTTTTTTAAAACAGGTGAAACCAATTCTCATGAAGATAGAAAAATTGCATAAAGATTTTATTCCACTCATTAATCATTGAAGAAATCAAAAAAATGTAATCAGTTCAAAAGAGATTCCCAAAACAGACATATTTATAGATTAGGAATTAAACACACACACACACACACACACACACACACACACACACACAATTTTTTTTCAAGGGAGGGAAGGCAATTGAATTTTTATAGGACAGGACAGAATTTACATATGTATAATAAGAATTGTCTTTGTAGCTATCAGTTAGCTACAATGTGCAGACTTGCAAAATAGCACAAAGACAGTGAAAGACTAGATTCAGATCATCTGGAAGAGTGTACTCCAGAGGTACATAAAAAAGTACAATTTTTTTCTCTACAGGATTAGTGATTTCAATTTGAAATATATAATGGCTCAAGATATATTTTAATTTGTAAGGTATTTGAAAATTTGATCATTTATATGCAGTAGTTGAGTTCTTAAGACAAGCTAATGTATTTCATTTATAAATTTGACTTATTTGATTTGCCAGAATTGCTCTGACAGCTTCAATAATTCTTCAATTCCACATACATCTTACAACTCTCAGAGCTGGAATTATAACTGAATCTCCTTTCCACATTACCATTATGATCCTCCAAATTTAGGCACAACAAATAGAATGGTAGTCAGTCTTTTCTCAGTATTTAAAGAGGTGTCTTGAAGAATAAACACAAATTGTAGAACTTTCAATAGCCGAGACATGTAGAATAAGCGTTTCCCAATCTTTATTTTCTTACAATTTTTTATACATTTTCTGTCATAAACTAATATAACTTGTACTATTACTTATGTATATTATGCCATATTTATCATAACTAATAACTTATGTAGTTTAATTTGAAATTAAATCATTGTCTAATTTTATCCATTCCTATACAGTGATATATTTGGAATTATGGAGTCAATGTACTTATGCTGTTTTTTTTTTAATTTAAATAAGTATAAGTATAAATGTTTGTCAGTAGACTGCCTACAATCATCTTATATAGCATTATATGGGTACATAATACATTCTGCAAAACACAAAGTTGGAGGAAAAAGGAAAATTTTTCCTCAGTGGACAAAAATACATTCAGAAAAGCCGAGAGGTTTCACACAGTTGTCAGATTTTGGATCATGACTTTTCATTCCATTTTTATTAAGTGTGTGATACAAGAAAGTTATGGTAATGACCCATGAAATTGAACAACCAATGTGTAAAAAGCATTATCAAAATGAATTAGTTTATTTCAATGCACTTCATAAATTACAAAACAACTTAGAGGACTGAAAAGCTTCAGAGCTTCACAGCAAGCCATAACTATGGGATGAGCCAAGACTTCCATAAATTTATAAATTATTAAGAAAGAGTATACAATTTTTTAGTTTAGATAAAGAGTGAAGATAAAGCCAGCCATGGTGGCTCATGCCTATAATCCCAGCACTTTGGGAGACCGAGAAGAGCAGATCACTTGAGCCCAAGAGTTCAAGACCAGCCTGGGCAACATGGTCTTGGCAACACCAGCCTGGGCAACATGGTGAAACCCCATCTCTACTAAAAAATACAAAAATCAGTGGGTATGTTGGCACACGCCTGCAATCTTAGCTACTTAGGAGACTGAGGAGGGAGAATCGCTTGAGCTAGGGAGGTGAAGGTGGCAGCAAGCCAAGATCTTACCACTGCACTCTAGTCTGGGCAACAGACAGAGTGAGACCCCGTCTCAAAAAGAAAAAAAAAATGGATAAATCCTAAATTTGTTTTATTTCATCCATGTTTTAATTAATTATTTATATCCTTACCCTTTGAATATAATGTTAATTGAGATTCATAAATGTAAAAATTATAGCTGTATTCTAAAATGCATCAATGTTGGGCTGTATCTCTAAACTCACTTCACTTGTGATGAGGCTGTTAATCTAGAGGTCTATGAAAATCAATGATATTCTATTACCTCATTGTAGTCAGAGACTGAGGATTGTTTCTCTCCATTCATAGAATAAGTCCAGTTAATTCATGTATAACTTAGGACTTGCATTATTCTCAAAAGAAAATTGAAGGAAGACATTTAAGTGTTGCCCTCTTATGGTCTTCAATATTTGAGATTCTTTGCCTAAGCAATTTGGTTTGCATAAGATTTTGTAAGTTTAGGATTATATTGTTTTAAGATTCAAATATTGTGCCAAGTAGCCAAGATTGAAAATACTAATGTATCTAGATATTGTCCCAGTTGAGATCTTGAAACAATGGCCACATGTTGAAATTCTGCTTACACTCATCCGTTTTATGCAAAATGATGGAAACTTGAATAGGTAAGGGCAAAATAGGCTAACAAAACAGTGAGACTGAGAAGGAACACATTCTAAAGTAAGTAGTCCAATTCTTACATAAATAAAGTTTATGACAAACAAGTATAAATAATTGAAAACTTAAGCATCTATTTTCCAATTCAGTTTTGCATTACCATCAAAAATTATAGATCCCTTTACTTTCGGGATTTGAGTCTTGGCCTTTTCCTACTTTGCTTCCTTCCCTTGCTTTTAGGAATCCTTGTTCTGTTTATAGGCTTTTCTCCTGTGATATTTTCATTTACTGATTCCTAATTCTGTACTTCTATAAAATTTAATTTCCAGAAAATACTCAACCTCTAAAGATAGTAAAAGTTGACAGTTCACTTCTTTCCTCATAAAATAGACTTTGTGTAGTTTCATTTAGGGTTGACTTGCTTCCCAACTCCATATATATTATATAACAAAGGGAATTATTCAAAATTAAAAACTGAGTTCCTTCTAAAATTCCATAAATTTGTATTGTGAGCTTATTTAATGTAGAGAGAACTGTTTTAACTGTATATTTGAAGAATATTGTTTCAAATTTTTCAAAACAAAAAAAATTGTGTTGCATAGACGGGCATTCTATATACATATATATTTATGTGCCATACCATCAATACATTATATACCATATCATTTTATTATTTTCTACTTTACGATTACTTTTTGGGTTATAGTCCTATTTAAAGTATAATTAGTGCTTGTAGTTTCCCAAAGCTTTAAAACAATCCCTTGATTCATATATTTTTATTAGATTATTCCTGTTTTTATGTTATTCCATAAGAGATTTAAATAGGCAAACTGTAATTACAGCAAATTGCCCTATGTAAGTTTATCCCTATATTAATGGGGCATCAGATATTTTGTAACAGAAAAGTGTTATTTATTGTTCTTATTGGATGCTAAGGCTGGTATCAAATCCTTTCTGTGAAAATAAGACCAACATTAAAGTTACTTCAGAAGAAAATGAGAATAATAGCATAATTTGTTTAAGTAATGGTCAAAATGCAGAACTAGATAGAATAAGCTCCTAATACTATGAAATAATTTAAACTATGCATTTGACATGGGTACTTTTGGAACAAAAATAAATTAGGATATGCAGTTACTTTAAGATATAAAATGAAATATTATTAGGAGCTTCCAGTTTTAGGTGACTCTGATGTGGCTGGCATTGAACTAAGCTATTTTCCAAAGCTATTCTATTTGTTATTTGAATATTATTCCAATTGTTAGTCCTTTTCTTTTTACATCTTGCACAAGATCTCACAATTGGGAACCAAAGGGGGTTTATTTGACTGAAGTATTTTTGAATCTAAAGTCTATGTACTTTCTAAGATGTTACACTTTTTCTCTCCATATCACATTAGAAGGAAAATTTTATTTTAATCCACTACTGTACTTCTTACAATATTTCAATTCTTCATTTACACATTAGTTCAGAACACTTAAATCAGAACCGTCTCAAATAACATCATTGTTATGGTAAAAGAAATTATCCAACTAATAATTAAAGACTGCACATACTCAGCTTGCTCTGTGTTTCAGAAATGTTGTTTCTTACCTTCTCAATAAACGTTTAAGATGAGCATCATTTTCTCAATTCTGTAGATGAGACATTAAGTTATGGAAGGCCAAGTTTCTAAGAAACTTGGTGGAACTGGAATCCAACCATCTTATTGTTGAAACCCAAATGACTTACACAGCATTATTTCCCCATGCTGCAATTAATACATTTTTCTACCAAAAGTTCTGTCTTTCTATAACTCTAGTAAAGCTAATGAAATAACTTCAGTAAACTAGACAAGGATTATTGATCTAAACAGATTGAGAGTGTTACCCTTCTAAGCCTTGACTAATTTCTATATAATTTACCCTTAAACTTGCCTTCAAAAGATTTTTATTGTAAGTGCTTTGTGATGATATCTGCCATAGGTTTTGGGGATCCATGTTTCTAATGTGTTGAAGAAATGTTCTTTAATTCAGAATATACTAAAGAGTATTTAAAAATCAATAGTTATTTTTTCTTCAGTAAATGCCATAGTCATATAATTTAATGCAAAATAAATTAGTAGTAAATTTATTCTGTTACTTTCTTCTATATTTCTCTTTATTTTTATCATTAATATTTCTTTTTCATTTAACTTTTAAATCAAGGGTACATGCACAGGTTTGAGCCATGATCTCTCAGGGTGTGGACAATATATATAATAACTTAGTCCATCGTCCCAATATAGAAAACTTTATCACCTTCCTGATCCTTTATTGCTGTAGATTAGTCTGAACTGTTCTATGGAATAGCATATCCAATTCATTAACTAAGGAATCAGAGTATTTGATGCAAATACTTGTTGGTCATCTTCCTTGTGCATAAACCAATCTACACACTTTAAACCACACATCTTATTCAAAGGACTTTATACTCTTTTTCAATTTCTCTGTAATAAATTACCACAAACTCAATGGCTTAAATCAACACACATTTATTATCTCACAGTTTCTGTAGACCAAAAGTCCAAGCACAGCACAGCTGGATTCTCTTTTCAAGATCTCACAAAGCTGGAATCAGTTAAGATATGTTCTCATTTAGAGTGTGAGTTTCTCTTCCAAGCACATTCAGGTAGAATTCCATGCCTTGCAGTTGGAGGACTGCAGTCCTCATTTTCTTGCTGGCTGTTGCCTAAGATAGTTTATAGCTCCTAGAGGCTGCCTTCAGGTTTTGTCCATGTGAGCCTCTCACTACATGGCAGCTGGCTTTCTAATTAAAGGCCAGCTGGAGAATCCCTCCTAATGTGTTAGAGAGGAGTCCTATATAATGCATTACAATCACAAAAGTGACTGTCCTATCACAGTCACGTGTCCTACCTGCATTCACAGGGAAGGGATCTTACAGGGTATGTACAACAGGAGACCGAAATCTTGAACGCCATCTTAGAACTTCTGGGCCAATTCGGAAACTGGGCTGACTAGGAAATATTTATTAAGATTGTTATATGTGCTAGATGCTGTGCTCTGCTCTGAGTTATAGAGATAAACGACACAGGTCTTTCACATATGTTGTGCTCTGCCCTGAGTTATAGAGATAAACAACATAGGTCTTTGACATAGAGGAATGCTTGTGAGAACACTGGAGTATTACAATGTGATTAAAGGGATTTAGGGACACTGGAAGAAGTATTATCAAAACATAGTGAGAAAAGTGATTAAAATTCTTGACTTTTCCAAAATGGTATTTTGTCTGACATCTCTTGCTTAACACAGTGCTTTTGAGATTTCTTCAGTTTTTGCTTGCATTAGCAATTGGTTCATTTATATTGCTAGATAGTATGCTATTGTATGATCGCACCACAATTTTTGTATCTTTTAGCCTACTGATGAACAATGAGTTCTTTATAGCTGTTGGCTATTATGAATGAAGCTGCTATAAATATCTATGTACATGAGCTATGGGGTTTTCCTTTTATTTTTAGTTAAATAGCTCAGGGTGAAATTGCTGTATCATAGCTAGCTATTCTAGCTACCAATAAGGCAGGCTATAATTCCACTTACAGTAAAAGTTTTAAGGAGGATTATTATTCCCAGGCAGTGAGAACACACTGGCTTTCTGTCTTCTCTCTCATTCTGTCTCTATAGATAATGATTTGATCTCTTTTACTTCTATAATTATAATTGGGAGAAAACTGCAATACCTTTAATTAATATGCAGACACTGCAGTATTTCTGTATTAGTTAATTGAAAGTCAAAACATCAAAAGAACCAAAAAAGAAATAGCTCGAATGATCAAATATGATTAAATAGTGTGACTGAATATTAGGAAATCAAATTAGCTTTTTAACTGCAAATTTTCCTTTTTCAGTGTTTAAACAAGATTTCTCAAACTTTATACCAGCCTGCATCTCTATTTAGTGGCCTTTGTTGATTTTCAAAGAGTGGATTGCGGCTAATAGGCTAAACGAACTCTTAGAACATTCATAGTTTATTTAAAGAAAATAATAATATATTTCTGGCATAAATTGATACCATATACAAGCTATACTACCACACATTATTAGAATCAAAATGCACTATCTTCTCTAAGGAAAAAACATTTACTGAATGGCTGATTAAAATACTTGAATGAGGGGGAAAAACCCAAAACATGATACTCTAATATTAGATAAATGTGGAAAAATAAGAAAAATGTAGAAAATTACTGTCAGTGGAAATATTTAAAAATTGAAAGCTTTGCTCAAAATATTGCTTCTTACAGTCAAAAATCATAATTTATTTGAAAAACCATATGATTTAGCATTAAAAACAAGATTTCTAATGTATCATTCTTTTAACATATGACAGAAGCTGAATTACAAGGATACTGATGTACAGAGGAGTAGCTATAAATATTTTTGGCCCATGAGTCATATTTCAGGGGCAGAAGTTGTCCCATTTGTGTTTCTCCCTTGATTATTGTTGTAGAGGAAAAACTATCTCCACCAGACTGGTTCATTTTGAATGACTAAGAAAGTCTGTATGAACTTGCATAGCTAGCTGAGTATAAGAAAGAGCTAGCTAAGTGTAAGTCTTCTTTAGTCATAAGAAAAAGAAAAAAATAATTAAAATGTGAATAAATAACAGTACAAAATTAAAGAAATAATAGGAAGAAGAAATAATAGCTTTAAGACTATGAAATATATTTACCCCCTCCAAAGAAAATTTTAAAATGAGAAAAAAAGACAAATGTAAATATTTAATCATATACTTAAAATTCAAGAGAATATATTGCATTAAAAAATCAAAATAAGTGGTAATAAAGAGGAAAGTATGCAGAATTCAAAAGAAAACTTCATGGTAATGAAAAGTTTGAATTTTGTAACAAATACCATAATGGACTCTATAAATAATGGAGGTAGATAGCAGATAACTGATTTAGTAAAGAACATAAACCTCAGTAGTTTTTATGGAATTCAAAGAAAAAATAAAGAGATAAAATAAATGAACCATAAAACCAATTCTTAAGAGAATCTATTAGGAATAGGAGTTGTGGAAGGAGAGAGAAAAACAAGGATCAGGCATGAGCACAAATGAAGGATAAATATATCATTTCATTGAGACAGTTACTCAAGAAATGCGTATATTTGTATTTTGAATACATATTGGACACTGTAAGTAAAATAATTATTTACAAAAAGCCCATGGCCATTATCTTCATTAAACTTAAATAATACTGAGAGAAAAAGACGTCGATTTAGTAATCTTGCAAGAAGAAGGTAAAAGGTCATCTGTTGTCAGCGCTACAGAAGATTCATCTGTGGTAGAGTTCTACAGTGTCATGGAGGGACTCACCAAAACTGTCATGGAGAGGCTGGGAAATCTCCCCTTCTATCTGAATGGTCCTCATCACTCAGTAGGAACAGTGGAGGGTGAAAGGAACAGATAAGTGTTATGGGCAGAGGAAAGGGCAGAAGCGGTAACTGAACTAAGACAGGCTGGAGTAGCCAATGTCAACGACTCAATAAGGATCAGAGAAACCTCATTAAAAGGAACTAGTACCTGGAGAAATGCTTGAACATCACAGAAAATAAACAAGGTCTACAAACATCCAAGCTTCAAAAGCATTTTATGTATTTTTTTTTAAATAGCAATATTTTGCTGATTTCAGTCATCTCCACACTTCTATATTCTGGGATACAATGATGTAATAATATTTACAAACATTTAAGGGAGAAAACGCACTATAACCCAAGCTCTCTTTTTTTGTCATCCCTGATCCAACTCCTTGTCTTTTTTTTTTTTTTTTTGAGACAGGCTCACTCTGTCATCCAGGATGGAGTGCAATAGTGCGATCTCAGCTCACTGCAACCTCCGCCTCCCAGGCTCAAGAGATTCTCTTGCCTCAGCCTCCCAAGTAGCTGGGATTACAGGCACGAGCCACCACGCTTGGCAAATTTTTTGTATTTTTAGTAGAGATGGTGTCTCGCTATGATGGCCAGGCTGGTCTCGAACTCTTGACCTCAACTGATCCGCCGGCCTCAGCCTCCCAAAGTGCTGGGATCAACTCCTTGCCTTTAACCGGAAATAATAATATACCTGGATTGTATTTTCTAAACTTTCTCCTGGGTTTCTTTGTTTTAATCACAATATAAATGATGCTGAGCTAATGTTACTTACTCCAGTTAGCATTATCAAACAAAAGATACAGACGCTTTTTGCCAAAATTGAAATAACATCTCTATTACCTAGGTTTCCTGGGTTTTTGCCTGGGTTAGAGCTTTTGGAATCATTACAGTTCTTATCATTCATGTAATTTCACATATAATTTTTATGCAACTTGTTAGAATGTTTCATTCTCTCCACCTCCCCCACCCCAAGGCAGTATCTTGCATAGCATAGTGTAGCACATTGCTCACAATTTTCCTGAGATGGATTTAACATCTAAAAGTGTGTATTTTAAGATTAAGTTATTTTAGCTTGAAAATTTTTGCTTTTCCTAGTACTGTAGGTGCAAAAAAGATAGCTATGTTGCTTTTTAATTGCTTTTTAATTCTTTAATTCTATGAATTTCAATATCCTGCTAAGTCCCTTTGTCTAAGGAATCCATTTGGAGGAATGATTTTTTACCAGAATTCTGCATCATTGTTAATATTAATACAAAGCCATCTCATTCATTGAAGATGCATTATTTCAAAGGTAAAGAGGAAATATAGTTCAAGGTTCTGGGTTGTTTTTCTTTTTTTTTATTTTGGTGACTTTCGTATCAAAGGCATTTGTTTTTAATAATCATGTTTAATGTAGCAAATAATTTGTAACCTTTTCCTTATTTTTAGCATGATTCTTCACTATATTCTTCCCTTGAGTATCAAGAAGCTTTCTGCTTCCAATGTCTACTCAAAATGGAAAGCTGCACACTTGCCTAAGATAAAATACAGTCTAGTCCTTCTCTTTCTATATGATTGTAAGGGGTATTAATATGTATTTGTATATTTATAAGAGCCCAGAAAAAAATCCAACAGAGTGCTGCTATACTCTAGGATAATTCTTGGATAGACTTACGATCATTGTCTTAAAAGATTATAGATACTCAGGGGTTACCTGTGAACTCGTCTCAATACTTCTCTGAAAGCTTTCCCAAAACATCTTGTTACATCCTCTCATCATTTGAAACACAAATTGAGCCATTAAAAGATTCACTTTTAATATCTGTTTTCTTAACATGTAAAGTGAAACTCATTAGATATATAGTATCTTAATTACATTACTTTGCCTAAGATTTGTCTACATGAGCTCATGCTCTAGTTAACAAAATATTTAGCCAATTATTTTGCCTAAAATAAAAAGCAATACTAAAATAAGAATGACTCAATATTTTTTCCAGTTGTCAATGTAAGGGTAGCCAAGAGAAAGGAGAATAGACCCCGAGTCAGGCAAGCAAGTTTTATTAGCCTGCCGGGCTGCTGCGTAACAATCAGAGGAGGCAGCCTCAAGCATACAAGACAAGTGTTTTTATGGGGTGAGAGGGTCATAAGGGGGTTTCAGGTAACAGGCACAGAGATAGTTTGTTAACTTGCAACAGACCTACAATACATCATCCTGTGACTTTTGTGATTGCAGTCTTTAAAAAAAAGACAAAAACCAGGATTTTGTACAGATATGTGTCAAACAGGAATTTACAAGTATGGATAACCAACATACGTTTTCCCTGTCCTCCCTCAAGCTGCCCATGCTGCCCGGATAGCTGTAATTAGGGTTTGCTTAATAGCACATCTGGCAGCCTTGATGTGGCATCTAGGTAGGGGTTCAGGCATGCAGCTGCAGAGCAATCAGAGGGGAATGGGGTCAGCCTACTCTGAAGTGGTTTTCTGAGGCAGCACTGCTCATCCCTAAGTCAATTTACAAACAAAAAAGGAGTCTAAGATTCAAAGAAGGTAAAGTTTTACAGGTAGAAAATGATAGATTCAGAACTAGAAGATCACCCTTCATCTCACTGATTTTTCCATTGGAAAATAATTTCATCCTTGATTTGAAATCAGCCAAACAACACAGACACAGTCACAGACACACACACACACGCACACACACACACACACACACACACTGATACTCTCACCATTGCCACAGACTTAATTCCAAACAATGTATTCAATTAAATTTTGGCCTGAATTTGTTGGCTACCCAATAATGAACTTTACAGTACAGAATAGTTCTAGAAGACTTTTAGATTGCTTGTAATTTATATTGAGCTATTAATAATATAAATTGCACAGAATGTTGGTTGCGGCATGGAGTTTAAAACAGAATTTTTAGATTAGTAAGATGAATGTCAGGCAGAAACATTTAAAATATGAATAAAAGATAAGGGTTTCAGAATTGCATTTCATTTTGTTTTCTTTGTGTTAAGCATATTTAAACATACTTATTTTCTTATCCGAATGCCCAGAATTATTTGGGATGCCTTTATTTGCACACTCCAATGGCTCTTTCCTAATGTAGCATATGATCATTTTCTCAGTCTATGCCAATCTATTGTACTATATTTGATGGTCATGTTATTAAATATCACTTTTCCTGGTTAAATTGCAGCTAATGTAGTGAAGTGTTTGCAACTAAGCTCTAATGTATGAACACTTTACCTTGACATTTGAGATTGTAGAGTACTAGTAGGCATTGAATGTAGAGCTCATGAATAAAAGTGATTATGGATTTCAGAGGATTTAGCTTTTCTGACAAAATACATAATAACATGACTTCAATTCTCAATTTCTTATGGTACTTTTTGAAAAGGTCAGCTTGTTTCCAGTTTTAAAAAAATCAATTGATCTTCAAAAAAAGATTTACCTTCTATTTTGTTGTCTTATTTCAGAAAGAGAGTCAAAATTAGGGTGATCATCATTGAAATGTATGCCAGTGTAATGAGGATCCAGTTTCAATTGCTTCTACTTGCTTTGAATAATGCTTTGGAAGCAGCGATCAGGAAGCAGTGCTATCACCTTGCTGCTGCCTAATGGCCCTCTAAGGCAGTTATAACATCCTTGGAAGTCCCATCAGAGCACTTCCTGAGTTTATTATAAAGAACGCTGGGTCTTTTATCCTAAATGAAGCAAGGAATAAAATTTATTTCTGAAAGAGGTAGTGCTTCTGCCTTTTTGTACCCCAAGTCTTACATATCTTGTGGGAAGATAAACAAGGAGTGAATCCCACGGGGAGTACAGAGCACCAAGAGAAAGCAAAATGCAACTTATGGCAATATTTTCCTTATGTCTGGTCGAATTTATGAGAGACCCCTTTGGGAAATGCTCTGAAAAGCCAGAATCCCTACAGAGATACATGAGGATTTCAAACATCAGACAAATTAACTGTTAGCTGAATGCAATTTTTGATGGAATGTAGCGGTATGCCATCAACAATCAACATTTTTTTGTAGCCAGGAAATTAGTGTTTAAGACCTGATGTGGGGCCGGTCACAGTGGCTCATGCCTGTAATCCCAGCACTTTGGGTGGCCGAGGCAGGTGGATCACCTGAGGTTAGGAGTTCGAGACCAGCCTGGCCAACACGGCAAAACCTCA
The DNA here is from genome assembly GCA_963573385.1 of Cacajao melanocephalus. NCBI lineage: Eukaryota > Metazoa > Chordata > Mammalia > Primates > Pitheciidae > Cacajao > Cacajao melanocephalus. The sequence continues at coordinate 28,870 of CAUYLG010021619.1, read as the reverse complement.
TCTCTACCAAATAATACAAAAATTAACCAGGCATGGTAGTGTGTGCCTATCATCTCAGCTACTTGGGAGGCTGAGAGGCAGGAGAATTGTTTGAACCTGGGCCACAGAGGTTGCAGTGAGCCAAGATCAGGCCATTGTGCTGCAGCCTGGGTGACAGGGAGAGACTCTGTCACAATTTAAAAAAAAAAAAAAAAAAAAAGACCTGATGGGGGGAATCTGGGGATTACAATGCAGCACATACTACACTCTAAAACTTCTTTAAAAACTCCTTTTTCTCTACTCTAAAAAATACAGACAAACAAACAAAACTCGTGATAATTTGAAAGTACTGTCTTAGTTTTCTCTTGCTATACAACAAATTGCTATAAAGCTTAAAAACTTTAAAAAAAAACACTCAAAGATTTATCATCTCACAGTTTCTGTAGGTCATTAATGCCAGTAGTGACTGACTTTGGTGCCTCTGGCTCAAGTTTATTCATGAGATTACAGTCAGGCCATTTATCTCATATGAAGGCTATCTTGCAGGAGAATCTGCTTCCAAGCTCACTCACGTGTCTGCTGACTTGGATTCAGTTTCTCACAGGCTGTCGGACTCAGGCCTCCATTCCTTGACATTCGGGCATTGTTATGGGCTGAAAATTGATATGTTGATGCCTTAACTGCTAATACCTTAACACCTGACTATATCTGGAGATAGTGCCTTTATGGAGGTGATTAAATGAAGATTTATTTTTTAGGGTAGGCCCTAATACAAGCTGACTAATGTCCCTGTAAAAAGAGGGTTAAACATTGAAGAGTACTGGCGCACAAAGGGAGAACCGTGTGGAGAGGCAGCCAGAGGGCTGGATGTGCACGCAAAGGAGAGTGGGTTCAGGAGGCACCAACCCTGCTTGCACCTTGATCTTTGACTTGTGGGAAATAAACTTCTGTTGCTTAAGCCACACAGTCTGTGGTGTTTTGATATGGTGGCCCTAGCAAACAAAGGCAGGTCTCTACACAGGGCAGCATACAAGATGGCAGCTGGCTTCCCTCAGAGTGAGACAGCAAGAGAGTACATCCACAATGCAAGCCACAGTCCATTTTTAACCTGAAGAAGCAACACCTGAGTACTTCTGTAGTAGCCTACTCATTGGGAGTCAATTAGTCCAGCTCTGACTCCAAGAAAGGGGATGACATGAGGGTATAAATGTCATGAGACAGGCTGGGCACAGTGGCTCACGCCTGTAATGCCAGTATTTTGGGTGGCCGAGGCGGGCGGATCACGAGGTCAGGAGTTTGAGACCAACTTGACCAATATGATGAAACCCCATTACTACTAAAAATACAAAAATTAGCTGGGCATGGTGGTGCATGTCTGTAATCCCAGCTGCTCAGGAGGCTGAGGCAGGATAATCGCTTGAACTCGGGAGGCGGAAGTTGCAGTGAGCCGAGATCGTGCCACTGCACTCCAGCCTGGCGACAGAGTGAGACGCCATTTCAAACAGCAACAACAAAAAGAGTCATGAGACAGGGATGATTAAGGGCCATTTCACTGTCTGCCTACCACAGACACTAACATAACATCTGTAATAATGTAGGTAAGATGAGGTAAAAGAAAAAAAAAACAATAACATATGATGAATGGATTATAGAGGATCTGAAATAAACGTTATGAGCGTCTGGCTGGGGTTTAAACTGGAGAAGAAATATTAAACACAGGATAGCTGTAACAAGTTTTCACCACCTGATGTTACAGAAAAAGAACTGTAGTGGATCCCTGGCCATCATTATCCTGGCAACGAGGGCGCAATTCAGTTTCCTTTTCCATATCACTACCTACATCTGCTATCTTTTCTTAGAAGCAAAAACAAAAAATTGACAGTTTACAATAGGTGAGCATCATCAGTTGCTGTTGTACTTCTGCTTTGCATTCACTTTTACCTCCTCTACCCCTTGCCAGTTTTCATGCTTGGCTTAGTAACACCTCTTCATGAGTAAAGTTTGCAGTCAGTTACTGTGTGACAGTACCAACTATTCCCCTAAATATATATATTAAAATTAAGGGATACATAGCGGACATTTCAAAGCAGAACATTCCTGTAAAACAAAACACAAACCAGCTGGAATGTTATTTTGGGTTCATCGTCTTGCCTCAGGACCATTATTAGTTTTTCAGGACTCATTTCCAAAGATTCACTTGGCGGGGGAGGAAAAAAAAGCTGATTTTGTTGTAATTAAACATTAGTTAAATATACAGTTTTGAAGGTGAGGAAGAGGTGCTGAGAACTCCAAACTTTCTTTTACAAAAAAAAATTCTATATATTTTAGGTAGCAAAAAGACCACCAGAGTCATATTTATGATTATCTTTGTCTACAATTATAACAAGTCAAAGAAGATGAAGATAATTTGGGAAATTTTTGAAGATCATAATTTCTTGTCTGAGTACCATATTCTTAAGTCAGTAGAACTAATTGGTAAGCTTAAGTTCTCAATTACTTGGTAACTTAAAAATATGCTCACAAGAAAAAGGTATTTATACATTTGGAATAGGACATAGTTGGACTTAGAACCTCTGGTTTTGAAAGTTGGCATTGGGGATATTTACAGCTTCGTTACTAAAGCACCCCTACCCTCCTTCATCCTCCATCTCCACCATTTTTTTTTTTTTTTTTTTTTTTGAGACAGAGCTTCCCTCTTGTTGCCTAGGCTGGAGTGCAACAGTGTGATTTCAGCTCGTCGCAACCTCCGCCTCCTGGGTTCAAGCGATTCTCCTGCCTCAGCTTCCTGAGTAGCTAGGATTACAGGCATGCACCATCACACCTAATTTTGTATTTTTAGTAGAGACAAGGTTTCTCCATGTTGGTGAGGCTGGTCTCAAACTCCTGAGCTCAGGTGATCCACCTTCCTCCACCTCCCAAAGTGCTGGGATTACAGGTGTGTGCCACCACACCTGGCCGGGCATCTCCACCTTTTCTGTCCCATCTAAGTGGCACAGTAGTTAAGAGAATGGAGCCTGGGTTTGGATTGGCTGAGCTTGAATCCTCACTCTATTTTTTATTAACTATAAAATACTTCAGAAACTCACTTTCTTAATCTGTAGTGTGGGAATAATAATGGCAATTATATTGATGAGGAATAAGAACATTTTTTATCCAGCTTGCCAGATGGCAAGCATTTAAACCATATCTGTTATTAAGTTATTAAGTTATTACTCTATCTGAAATGCCTTTTTTTCAATCTGTCAGCTTGTCAAGTTGTTCAAGATACAACTTAAATGTCTCCTCTTCTAGGGTTTTCCAGTAAATCCTCCAAACTCTTCCCGGACTTTCCTGTCATTTCACACTTATCTTTATGTCTGTACTTTTCACTTTTAATAGTTTTGGCTACAACTTATTTCTTGGGTCCCACGTTATGGGTGCTTAGCAAATGTGTATGAGGTCAGTTAATGACCACTCAGACATTAATATGCCATCTCCTTGAGGAAGTGTATGTCAGAATATAGTGACTTACATTAACAAGCATGTTTCAATGGACAATTAAGAAAAATATCTTATATCTTATCCTAAAAACATCTTGAATCAATATATGCTATATGAAACAAAAGTTACTCATCACTAATGTTTAGCATGATTGAACATTTTGAACAGGGAGTATATTTAAAAATATATGATGCTCCTACTGCCAATATCACTTACCAAAAAATGTGGCATATAAGCTTTTTGTGATTTGTCAGACAGACATTTGCATCTGATATTTTAAATCATTTAATTCAGGATTCTTAGAGAAGCAGAGATTGATGCTCACCTTGTTGCTCTAGCAGAGAGAGACTAAACATTGTCCTTAGTTTGACATATCCACGATGTCACTTACCTGTGTGTTTGGTAACAACAAACCAACATTATGGAGGTCCCTGGATTGGAAAAGGAGCCTCTCCCATTCCTCCTACTGCCGATGTGGTTAGGACTCTATATAAATAAAAACAGTGCTTTTGAAAAAAAAAAGTATATAGCATGGATCCAGTTAAAAGTACCATTAAGAATGGTAGTAAGAAAGATTTCAAAAACAGATATTAAAATATATGAGTAGCCAAAGCAACTATTTCAGCCTCTAATCACCAGCATTTGACATTTCAGTTATTGGTAGCCATCCTAATGTCCTATGGGATAGCAATATCCAGTCAATCATATCTTAGTCCAAATAAATCATTACTCTCTGCTTCCATACCTTTCATTTAAATATCAAGATGTCAAAATTTTACCTCCTAATCTGACCTATAATGATATATTTTCTAATTAAATTTGCACGGTGTATCATTATCAGTGCTTCATTACGTGGTTTGAAACCTTAAGTAATTAGAACCTGCCCAAGTCAGCATTATTTCACAATGTAAACAGGATCTGCATTTGAATGAAAGACTTCACACTTTAAAAATGATGTAATTACCCAGAACTGTTTTTGTTAGTAAAAGTGTTGCAAGTATCAGTATATATCACAGTATATATTCAACTTTCATTTACTAGTGAATCTACGGCAATTTTTAGTGACTTCTATCATCACAAAATGATGGTATTATATATGGCATTCATATAATTACATATTAAAGAATTTGGGGTAGTATTAAACAGAGTATAATGAATCTTAAAAAGCAGACTGAAGTCAAAGAGAACCTAAATTTTTAAAGTCCAAGATGCAAATTCGCATTCATTCTTTATTTCTTAAGTTCATCAACCACTTGGCCTCTGCTTCTAATTTGTTATCAAATGCTTTCCATGGCTTCTCTAAATTATAAGTGTAATCTTTCTATTTCTTTCTTTTTTCACTGCCACCATAATAGACTAAGTAACTATCCTTTTTTGACTGGCCTTCTGGCAATCACTTCTAACAGGTAACAAAAACACTTCCCTCTTATATAGTGTTTTCTGTAGTCAATATATATATGACAATCAGTATTCTCATCAGATTTATTTTTGACATATTCTAAAAGCAGTACTAACATTCCTTAGTTTGGAAGAATGGTGCTGGGTATCCGCATGCAGATATCTGAGCACACTGCAGAATGAAAAGATTTTTACCTCATGCCTCTCTTTCTGTCTTAGATCAATAGGCCACTAAGGCCACAGGGATAAAGCCATAAAGACTTAATCTTAACCTAACATCTATGTTGTTTATATATATATAATATATAAACATGTATATAAAATATACTTATATATAACATATAAATATATATAACATACAATATATAACATATATATAAAATATATATTTTTTAATCTGATGGAGAAAAATATTGACAAAAATAAAAAGAGAAATAGACAAATCCTCAGATATAGTTGGATACTTTATCTTAGTTCTTTCAGACCCAACAATCAGGCACAAGTAAAAATCGGTAAATATATAAACATTTGTATGGCATGATGCAGGAAACTTAATGTAATTTATACTGACAACTGAAGAATACGTAACTTTTCAAGTTCACATCTACTATTACCAAGGTTTCTACTATCATCACATTTATTCAGTATTGTACTAGAAGTTCTAAATTGTTCATTAAGGCAAAAAAAAGAAGAAAAAGTAATAAAACTATGAAGATTAGAAAGGAAGAGCACACAATTTTGCACTTTAAAAATGAATCTTTAGACATGCTCTAGGATTAATAAGTATAACAAGATCACGGAATATAATATTATATAAAAGTCAATTATATTTTTACATAAAAGAAAAAAATCAAATAGAAAATGAAACAAAATATAAACATTTACAATAAAATTGATATTTATATATAAAAGTTTGAACATTTACAATAGTATAAAAATTCTATAGCTAATACTAAATCTAGCAAAGATGTGCAATACTTCTGCATTTAAAATTTTTTTTAAATTGAGAAAAGAATTTTTAAAAGCAAATAAATTGAGAAATATGTGACATGTATGGATCGGAAGACTGAATAATGTTAAAATTTCAATTTTCCCCTAGTTAATCTATAGGCTTACTGTAACTCCACTCAAATCCAAGTTTGATTTTATTTTATGATCTCATTTATTTATTTTTAAATTAAATAGTAATTGTTGTAGAAACTCCCAAGCCAATACAAAAGTTTATATGTTAATAGTCAAGAATAGTCAAGAAAATTTTAAAGAGCAAGCTGGAGAGCCGTGCTATCAAATACCAAAACTTAGTATAAAGTTGCAGTCATTAAGCCAGTGTGGTGTTTGTGCAACATTATCATAACAAAGGAAATAGAGTAATATTAAAATAGATGAATACATATATGCTCACCTTATTTATAAGATGCCACTACAAATCAGTGTAAAAAAGTTAATCTTTTTAAATAAATGATGCAGGAACAATTAGATAACCTCATGGAAGTTGACCCTTGATTTCCCTCTCATACCATACACAATTCAAGGCATGAAAGACTTAAATGTAAATGATGAAATATTAAAACTTCAACAGAAATATGGAAATACATCTTCACAAACACAAAGTAGTCGATAGGATATGAAAAGCACTAATTATAAAAGAAAATGCTGATAAACTACATTTCATAACATTAAGATAGTAAAAAGACAAGCAACAAAATGGAAGAGAAATTCACAACACAGACCAACCACCTAATTGAAATTTGCCAAAATATCTTCTGTATTCAAGATTTGTATACTTTACTGTATGTATATTATACTTTAATGTAAAATTTTTTAATTATTAAAAACTTGGAATATAGAATAAATAAAATGAAGAATTTACTTAGGTCCACCATGATTTTAAAACATCAGCAGTAGTACTGCTGACACATTTTATAAATACACCACAATAACAATTGGGTTATGTAACAACAATAGGGGTCATTCTTGGATAAAGAATAGCAACATTAATATTTTCACAATATTTGAGACATAAGACCATAAGCATATTACATTTAATAAATTATGAGATATAGGGATTACTGAAATAAGGAGAAAGATAAAAGTTTTATTACTTAATTACTATATAAAAACAAATAAACTAAAGCAAAAAAAAAACAATGGTAAATACTAAGTAAAAAGCATATACAATTGTAAAAAAAACACACCCTTCTTTTCTCCCAAAACACCCAAATAACAAAAACATACAGGAAGTAGAAGGAATATGTTAAAGTGAAAAGTTCATAAACTAGAAAAATATGAAAATTAAATACAGAAAAAATCTAAGAACTAGTTGTTTGTGTCAATAAAAGAGATAATTGACTTGCTAGCTTAAGCTAAAGATAAAAAGATGATAATATAATAGTAAATATGTTGAGAAAACATTGTATTATCAAAGACACAGAGATAATGACAAAAGATTACTATAAATTAGTTCTTTCTATGCTAGCCAATTCAAAACAGATTAAATGACTGATTTATAAGGAATATATAAATTTAAAAAATTGATTAAGAGAAAATGGTTCATCAAAAAGCCAAAGAGAACAATTTTTAAAATTAAGGAAGCTGTCAAGTAAATACTCCTCAAAAAAAGAAAACACTATTCTCTGTCAATTTCCTTCTATTGTTTTAGCAACGATTCCATATCTGCAAGGAATGTACATAAGTCAGTATATTTTTGATATATTAATTTGGAGACTAAAGGTCAAATAAAACCTCACTATTCTATTATAAAAACAGTATATATTGCTAATAAAACCTGAAAAAAATACAATTATGTACAAATATTATTGCTAAATATAAATTAAATTTTTAAAAGGAAATAGTTGTATATGTATTTTTAAGCTAACTGAAGTGTGTTGGTTTTGTAATGCTAATTTACTTAAACTGGAACTACATTTCCCAGGATTCCCTCCACTGCATGGTTCTGGTCCAGGGTTGACCACAAGAGAAACTTGCACGAGATTTGGGAGTCACAAGTGAAGCAGCAGTCATTACTCTCTGAAAATCATTGTCAGGATTCAGGTGCTGTGGCAGTTCATGTTTCATCCACTGACTCATTTTCCGCAGATACTCTAGCTCCAACTGATCTCCTCCTTCAGATTCTGAGTCCTGGACCAAATGCAGATTTTTCCGCAAATTTCCCTATAATCAGTTTTAAAGATGGCAAATGACAGATGTAGATTTATATTCCTGTGTTCCTGATCATAATCCTAGGTTTCAACTTGTCCCAACTCTTGCCTGATTTTCTTCCACAGTCAGCCCTGCCAACCTCCAGCAGATTTTAGCCCATCCCCAGACACAGAACAGTAGCCTTCCCTAGACTCCTTGACCTGTTTCCCTCTGGATTCACTGGTTAGTGAGTTATCTTAAAATGTCTTTTTCCAGCCTTACTTCCTCAGCTTCTCCGTTGTATACTCCTTGTAATATATCCCTTATTACTTATCAGTCATAATTGTTCCACTTCCCTGATCAAATGCTTATTAGTGAGTGGTGTTAAATCCAAGAATATAAGGATGGTTTGCATATGGAAATCTAACAGTATAGTTTATCATTTTATATGTCAAATTATCATCTTCCAAAAAAACAAAAAACTTTTATCCCAGAGAGTTTCCAGCAAGTTCTATAGCATTCAGTGAGGAAATAATCCCAGCCTTACATTATTTCAGATAATGAAAAAACAAGAACAGACCCCAACTCAATTTTATAATGTAGCTTAAACATAATATAAAAATATAGCAAGGACAATATAAGAATATAAATTTATGGATTCATCTTTACTTATTACTGTAGGTACAATAGTCTTAAACAGAATTTTAGTACAACAAATCTGTTAATATGTGTTTGCGTGTGTGTACATATATTCAAGTTAACTTTTATCCCAGAAAAGCAATGTTGGTATAACTCAGAAAATCAAATAATATAATACTCCACATTAATAACAACAAAACATTTTCTAACTTCAATAGGTATAGGAAAATTATGCAATATGTATTCATTTTAAAAAACTTAGACAAATAAGAATGAAAAAAAAAGTCTCTTAAGCAATAAAGGATGTCTTTGAAAAAGCCTTCTTCTGTAAACATCATACAAATGTTGAAAAATGTTTCTGTGAGGTGAGGAATAAGAAAATAAAACCCAGTATCACCATCACTATTCAATAGCTTATAACAATGAAATAAGAAAAATTACAAGTAGTATAAGGATAAGAAAGAAAGAAATAAAACCGCCATTATCTGAAGATGAAATAATTATATAAGTAGAATATCTTGAAGGGTCTCCAGGCAGAAACCAGCAGAATTTATAAAGGCTGATCTTATCAAATCCTGGTAAGGATATGCAGCCTAGGAAACTCACACACACTTCAGGTTAAAATATAAATTTAATTACAAGACAGTTTTACCAAAAATAACATTATTATGTCCACGTTAAATTTCCTTCAAAACTGGCACTTGAACTTTTCCCTTTCTTCTTGTTTACCTTACAAATATAGTGGTTTTCATGCCCTGTCCCACAAGTATTCTCTCTCCTCCATCTTCAAAATACACTCAAAACTCAATTTCATTTTCTTCTTTTCTTTTTACTTATCAGATTATTTGTTAATAGAAAATCTTCCACCTTGCTGTCAACTTTATGATAAATTTCCAATGCAGTTCACATTTTCGGTTTAGATTTGTTTGGTTACACATTACAGCATTGTTTATCATCTAATTTCTTCCTGTACTCCTGCTGCTAATACTAGAGTCTGTTTTCATTTACACACAGTTTGTGCCAGGTACACAGTGAGCATTAAACTAATCTGTATTGATCATAATAAATGGGGAAAAAAGAATTCGACATTGGGAAAGAAACTAAGTTACTCCTCTGCTATCTCTACTTGCTGTCTTCAAGGCTCTGTGAACGAATGATACTTGGAACTTTCACTAGCTGGGAAATTTCACCCAATTAACTTAATTTGTGTCAATATATTAATTTTGCAATAGATTATTATATAAGTGATATAGCTATAGATGATCTTACAAATGCAAAAAAAATAATTTCTTTACTGTTAAATTAATTGTTTTTCTTAAATGATAGGTTTTACAGTAAATTAAAATGAAGATCAGACCTGAAGAATCTCTGACCAAACAATTAGGCCTCATAGGGGAGCAAACCTTGTTTGATTTGCAAACATAAGTTAAACTTGAGCTCTTTCTGGCAAATGCCTATATTAGGAAAAAGCACAACTTTTAAGAACTAGTCAACAAAAGCAACAAGCTCCTAGTTAGATAAATATGAGCTATCTTTTCTTTTCTTTTTCTTTTTTCTTTTTTTTTTTTTTTTTTTTGAGATAGAATTTTGCTCTTGTTGCCCAGGCTAAAGTGCAATGGCGTGATCTCGGCTCACCTCAACCTCTGCCTCCCTGGTTCAAGCAATTCCTGCCTCAGCCTCCTGAGTAGCTAGGATTACAGGCATGCACCTCCACGCCAGGTTACTTTTGTATTTTTAGTAGTGACAGGGTTTCTCCATGTTGCTCAGACTGGCCTCAAACTCCTGACCTTAGGTGATCCACCCACCTTGGCCTTCCTAGGTGCTGGGATTACAGACATGAGCCACTGCACCCAGCCAATAACTAGGAGTTTTCTAACTAGATAGACTAAAGGAGGCAATTATATAATAACCGCTAATCAAATACTTTATTTTCTGTCTTCATTTACTCCTCTTTCCTCTGACAGTCTGTCATTAGCACATTAAGCTTCTCTTGGTTTGGTGCTACTCAATTCATATATTACTTCTTACTCAAATTAACTCTTTAAAAATGTGTCATGCCTCAGTTTATCTTTTTAAGAGTTTAGTGTCAGAAAAGTGCGATCTGAAGGAGCAACAAGTAACCAGGAGTAAGCAGGCACTAAGCCTACTGTGCTCAGTGTTTTCTTACCACCTCTGGCTATCATGAGTAAGTCTCTCTTAGATTTGAAGCTGTGCAATTTGTGTCCTGAGATCTCTGTGTTTGTTTGAATAATTTTATTTCAGATTGGATCCTGGGATCAAAATGGGTGTTCAGAAAGAACTGGACTAGGTCCAGGCTAGTGCACTAGTTTCTAAACTAGTTTTATAATCCATATTGGAATCTGAGAAATTGTGTTAGATGTCCAATAGGTCAAACGGTATTTGACAGGAACCAGACAGAGTACACTTGGAAGCCTTAGTAAGTAAAATTTTAGAAGGACGGGGTATTACAGGTTTGTCAGAATCTAATGAGGCTTGGAATCCTCTGTCTGGACTGTCAGCTAATTATATGTTGAGAAATCGTGGATGGACCCAGAACCTATTACTTTTTAGAGAATTGGTGTACCTCAGGAAGATAACTTAGAGTTACAGTGGCCACAATGGGAGAAATTTTATTCTAGTTACAACTATTCATCTATGAGCACATTAAGAAATGAAAAGGGATCCCAATGCCTCCAAAACAATGAGACACATTTTTCAGTGGGTATACAGAGGCTCCCAAAAGACAGAATGACTCAAAATAAATAGTTTTTCTAGAGAATCTCTGCAGCACACTAATAAAAAAAATTCTGAATCTTTTAACTTCTTTGATTTCTTGCCTTTTCTATTTAAGCGTCCCCAACACCAACTTTCTTTAACAATTAGATTGTCAGATGAGCCAAAAGTATCTGCAACAACTCAGTTTAACTCTTGGTCTTGCACACAATTCCAGACTATTAGAAAAGCATCTGCCTAAGGCTAAAAAGGACAAAGACTGATTGGAAATAGCTTTCTCCTCCATTCTATTTCTTCCATTCTAAGTCACTCACCTAAAATGTAGTCCAGTCTCAATAATATTGACACCTGATAATAGGCAGCTATGCCCCAAAACTCCATCTTGGAGAAACTTAATATACTTTCTTTGTGCTTTTGAGATGTTTAGATCTTTAAAATGTATGCTAAATTTAGGGAAAATACTCAAAAGAAGAAGAAAAGATAAACTCTTTAGAAATTAACTGGGAAGTGAAAAACCTTAAAAGTTCATCCCACAAATATTAATAAAAAGCTTTAGCCATTTGAACAAGTAACTTTAATTGCCAGAGACTTGATTTAGATCCAATTACTGAGATTTATACTATTGTCACTGGCACATGGCTAACTTTTTACAACAGAAGCCATGAATTTCTGGTTCCATCTGTATGTTTGTGTATGATTATCTGTGTGTGTTATTTATATGTAATACTATTACATATATATATTTAATATTTATACAATATTAACTCTACTATTATACTATCTATGGACGATGTTTTTAGAAATAATATTAAAAGATCTGTATTTAATTGGCTTAAAAAATAAGCAGCTATATAAATAATTTTCTTATTATTTATATAGCTAATCCAAATAATTTTTAAGTTCACATGACTTGAGTAATGTTTAATAGGAATATTGATGATTTACTAAAAAAATTGATATTTTACCTAGCTTTCCTAGTGAAGTAAGCTCATATTATCTCTGTTACAAAATTTCTCAATAAGGAAAACAATCAGAGATGACAAGAAATTGTTTTATCTTCTTATTTTTATTTTTATTGTACTTTAGATTGTGGGGTACATGTGCAGATCATGCAGGATTGTTGCATAGATACACACATGACAATGTGGTTTGCTGCTTCCATCACCCCATCACCTACATCTGGCAGTTCTCCCCCATTTTATCCCTCTCTGACCTCCCCACCCCCATGCTGTCCCTCCCTTGGACCCCCCAACAGACCCCAGTGTGTGATGCTCCCCTCCCTGTGTCCATGTGTTCTCATTGTTCAACACCCGCCTATGAGTGAGAGCATGCAGTGTTTGGTTCTCTGTTCTTGTGTAGGTTTGCTGAGAATTATGGTTTCCAGATTCATCCATGGCCCTACAAAGGACACAAACTCATCATTTTTATAGCTGCATAGTATTCCATGGTGTATATGTGCCACATTTTCCTTGTCCAGTCTATTGTTGATGAGCATTTGGGTTACATCCAGGTCTTTGCTATTGTAAACAGTGCCACTATGAACATACGTGTACATGTGTCTTTATAATAGAATGACTTATAATCTTTGGGTATATAACCAGTAATGGGATTGCTGGGTCAAATAGAATTTCTATTTCTAGGTCCTTGAGGAAGCGCCACACTGTCTTCCACAATGGTTCAACTAGTTTACACTCCCACCAACAGTGTAAAAGTGTTCCTATTTCTCCACATCCTCTCCAGCATATGTTGTCTCCAGATTTTTTAATGATCGCCATTCTAACTGGCATGAGGTGTTATCTCAATGTGGTTTTGATTTGCATTTATCTAATGACCAGTGATGATGAGCATTTTTCATATGTTTTTTGGCCTCATATATGTCTTCTTTTGAGAAGTGTCTGTTCATATCCTTTGCTCACTTCTGGATGGGTTTGTGTGTTTTTTTCTTGTAAATCTGTTTTAGTTCTTTGTAGATTTTGGATATTAGCCCTTTGTCAAATGGGTAGATTGCAAAAATTCTTTTCCCATTCTGTTGGTTGCCAGTTCACTCTTATGATTGTTTCTTTTGCTGTACAGAAGCTCTGGAGTTTAATTAGGTCCCATTTGTCTATTTTGGCTTTTGTTGCCATTGCTTTTGGTGTTTTAGTCATGAAGTCTTTGCCTATGCCTATGTTCTGAATGGTTTTGCCTAAGTTTTCTTCTAGGGTTTTTATGGTGTTAGGTCTTGTGTTTAAGTCTTTAATCCATCTGGAGTTAATTTTAGTGTAAGGTGTCAGGAAGGGGTCCAGTTTCTGCTTTCTGCACATGGCTAGCCAGTTTTCCCAACACCATTTATTAAACAGGGAATCCTTTCCCTATTGCTTGTTTTTTTCAGGTTTGTCAAAGATCAGATGGTTGTAGGTGTGTGGCGCTACCTCCAAGGCCTCTGTTCCGTTCCATTGGTCTGTATCTCTCTTTTGGTACCAGTATCATGCTGTTTTGATTACTGTAGTCTTGTAGCATAGTTTGAAGTCAGGTAGTGTGATGCCTCCAGCTTTGTTCTTTTTGCTTAGAACTGATTTGGCTATGCAGGCTCTCTTTTGGTTCCATATGAAGTTTAAGGTGGTTTTTTCCAGTTCTGTAAAGAAGGTCATTGGTAGCTTGATGGGGATATCATTGAATCTATAAATTACTTTGGGCAGTATGGCCATTTTCACGATATTGATTCTTCCTAAGCATGAGCATGGAATGTTTCCCCATCTGTTTGCGTCCTCTCTTGTTTCGTTGAACAGTGGTTTGTAGTTCTCCTCGAAGAGGTCCTTTAAATTATTTGTTACTTGTATTCCTAGGTATTTTATTCTCTTTGTAGCAATCGTGAATGGCAGTTCATTCTTGATTTGGCTGTCTTTAAGTCTGTTATTGGTGTATAGGAATGCTTGTGATTTTTGCACATTGATTTTGTATCCTGAGACTTTGCTTTTATCGGTTTCAGGAGATTTGGGGATGAGATGAAACGGTATTCTAAATATACAATTGTGTCATCTGCAAATAGAGACAATTTGACTTCCTCCTTTCCTAATTGAATACCCTTTATTTCTTTTTCTTGCCTGATTGCTCCATCCAGAACTTCCAATTCTGTATTGAATAGGAGTGGTGAGAGAGGGCATCATTGTCTAATGCCAGATTTCAAAGGGAATGCTTCTAGTTTTTGCCTATTCAGTATGATATTGGCTGTGGGTTTGTCATAAATAGCTTTTATTATTTTGAGATACATTCCATTGATATGTAGTTTATTGAGACTTTTTAGCATAAATGGCTGTTGAATTTTGTCAAAGGCCTTCTCTGCATCTACTGAGATAATCATGTGGTTTTTGTCTTTGGTTCTGTTTATGTGGTGAATTACGTTTATAGACTTGCATATGTTGAACCAGCCTTGCATCCCCAGGATGAAGCCTACTTGATCGTGATGGATAAGCTTTTTGATGCGCTGTTGCAATCAGTTTGCCAGTATTTTATTGAAGATTTTTGCATCTATGTTCATCATGGATATTTTCCTGAAGTTTTCTTTTCTTGTTGAGTCTCTGCTGGGTTTTGGTATCAAAAGGATAATGTTGGTCTCATAAAATGATTTGGAAAGGATTCCCTCTTTTTCGATTGTTTGGAATCGTTTCAGAAGGAATGGTACCAGCTCCTCTTTGTGTGTCTGGTAGAATTCGGCTGTGAACCCATCTGGACCTGGGCTTTTTTTGGTAGGTAGGCTATTAATTGCTGCCTCAACTTCAGCCCTTGTTATTGGTCTATTCAGTGTTTCGACTTCTTCCTGGTTTAGGCTTGGGAGGATGCAAGTGTCCAGGAATTTATCCATTTCTTCCAGGTTTACTGGTTTATGTGCATAGAGTTGTTTGTAGTGATCTCTGATGGTGGTTTGTATTTCTGTGGAATCTGTGGTGATATCCCTTTATCATTTTTTATTGTATCTATTTGATTATTGTCTCTTTTCTTTTTTATTAATCTGGCTAGTGGTCAAACAGCTCCTGGATTTGTTGATTTTTTGAAGGGTTTTTTGTGTCTCTATCTCATTCAGCTCTGCTCTGATCTCAGTTATTTCTTGTCTTCTGCTAGGTTTTGAGTTTTTTTGATCTTGCTCCTCTAGCTCTTTCAATTTTGATGATAGGGTGTCTAGTTTAGATCTTTCCTTGCTTATCATGTGGGCATTTATTGCTATAAATTTTCTTCTAGACACTGCTTTAAATGTGTCCCAGAAATTCTGGTATGTTGTGTCTTCATTCTCGTTGGTTTTGAAGAACATTTTTATTTCTGTCTTCATTTCATTGTTTATCCAGTCAACATTCAAGAGCCAGTTCAGTTTCCATGAAGCTGTGCAGTTCTGAGATAGTTTCTGAATTCTGAGTTCTAACTTGATTGCACTGTGGTCTGAGAGATTGTTATGATTTCCGTTCTTTTGCATTAGCTGAAGAGTGATTTACTTCGAATTACGTGGTCAATTTTAGAGTAGGTGTGATGTGGTGCAGAGAAGAATGTATATTCTGTGGATTTGGGGTGGAGAGTTCTATAAATGTCTATTAGGTTTGCTTGGTCCAGATCTGACTTCAAGTTCTGGATATCCTTGTTAACTTTCTGTCTTGTAGATCTGTCTAATATTGACAGTGGAGTGTTAAAGTCTACCACTATTATTGTGTGGGAGTCTAAGTCTCTTTGTAAGTCATTAAGAACTTGCTTTATGTATCTGGGTGCTCCTGTATTGGGCGCGTATATATTTAGCATCCTTATCTCTTCTTGTTGCATCGATCCCTTTACCATTATGTAATGTCCTTCTTTGTCTCTTTTGATCTTTGTTGGTTTAAAGTCTATTTTATCAGAGAGTAGGATTGCAACTCCTGCTTTTTTTTCTCTCCATTTCCTTGGTAAATCTTCGTCCATCCCTTTATTTAGAGCCTATGTGTATCCTTGCATGTGAGATGGGTTTCATGGATACAGCACACCAGTGGGTTTTGGGCTTTTATCCCATTTGCCTGTCTGTGTCTTTTGATTGGGGCATTTAGCCCATTTACATTTAGGGTCAATATTGTTATGTGCGAATTTGATCCTGCCATTTTGATGCTAGCCAGTTGTTTTTCCTGTTAGTCAATGCAGTTTCTTCATTGTGTCAATGCTCTTTACCATTTAGTACGTTTTTGCAGTGGCTGGTACTAGCCACTCCTTTCTATGTTTAGTGCTTCTTTCAGGAGCTCTTGTAAAGCAGGCCTGGTGGTGATGAAATCTCTGAGTAATTGCCTGTTCATAAAGGATTTTATTTCTCCTT
This sequence comes from Cacajao melanocephalus, assembly GCA_963573385.1. Taxonomy (NCBI): domain Eukaryota; kingdom Metazoa; phylum Chordata; class Mammalia; order Primates; family Pitheciidae; genus Cacajao; species Cacajao melanocephalus. The sequence goes on along the minus strand of CAUYLG010021619.1, from coordinate 12,204 downwards.
CACTTATAAAACTTAGTTTGGCTGGATATGAAATCCTAGGTTGAAATTTCTTTTCTTTAAGTATGTTGAATATTGGCCCCCACTCTCTTCTGGCTTGTAGAGTTTCTGCTGAGAGATCTGCTGTGAGTCTGATGGGCTTCCCTTTGTGGGTGACCCAACCTTTCTCTCTGGATGCCCTTAGCATTTTCTCCTTCATTTCAACCCTGGGGAATCTGATGATTATATGCCTTGGGGTTCCTCTTCTTGAGGAACATCTTTGTGGTGTTCTCTATATTTCCTGGACTTGAATATTGGCCTGCCTTTCTAGGTTGGGGAACTTCTCCTGGATAATATCCTGAAGAGTGTTTTCCAGCTTGGATTCATTCTCTCTGTCACATTCAGGTACACCTACCAAATGTAGATTAGGTCTTTTCACATAATCCCATATTTCTTGGAGGCTTTGTTCATTTCTTTTTACTCTTTTTTCTCTAATCTTGCCTTCTCATTTTATTTCATTGAGTTGATCTTCGACCTCTGATATCCTTTCTTCTGCTTGGTCAATCCGGCTATTGAAACTTGTGTATGCTTCATGAAGTTCTCGTGTTGTGTTTTTCAGCTACATCAATCATTTATGTTCCTCTCTAAGCTGTTTATTCTTGTTAGCATTTCGTTAAATCTTTTTTCAAAGTTCTTAGTTTCTTTGCATTGGGTTAGTACATTTTCTTTTAGCTCAGAGAAGTTTCTTATTACCCACCTTCTGAAGCCTGTTTGTGTCAATTCATCAGACTCATTCTCCATCCAGCCTTGTTCCCTTGCTGGTGAGGAGCTGTGATCCCTTGGAGAAAGAAAGGCATTCTGGTTTTGGGTGTTTTCATCCTTTTTGCGCTGGTTTCTTCCCATCTTTGTAGATTTATTTAGCTGTGGTCTTTGTAGTTAGTGACTTTCAGATGGGGTCTCTGAGTGGACATCCTGTTTGTTAATGATGAAGTTATTTCTATTTCTTAATTTTCCTTCTAACCATGAGGCCCCTTTGCTGTAGGACTGCTGGAGGTCCATTCCAGACCCTGCTTGCCTGGGGCTCACCTGTAGCGGCTGCAGAACAGTAAGGGTTCCTGCCAGTTTCTTCTTCTGCTATCTTTGTCCCACAAGGATACATGCCAGATGTCAGTCTGAGCTCTCCTTTATGAGGTGACTCTTTGGATAAACAGGGATCAGGGAGCTGCTTGAGGAGACAGTCTGACCTTTATAGGAGCTCAAGGGCTGAGTTGTGAGCTCTGTTGTTCCATTCAGAGCTGCTGGGCAGGTACGTTTAAGTCTGCTGCAGCAGACCTCATAACCACCTTTTTTTCCCAGATGCTATGGAAGGTAGGGCTTTATTTATAAGTTTCTGCTGTGCTGCTGCCTTTTATCAGGGCTGCCCTGCCCAGCGATGAGGCTGCCTAGTCACAGTCTGCCAGCAGAGGCATTGCTGAGCTGCTGTGGGCTCTGCCCAGCTGCCGTGTGAACTTCCCTGCAGTCCTGTTATAGGGGTATAGTTAGAACTGCCTCAGCAATGGCAGCCTGCCTCTGTAATGGCAGACTCTCTGTAATGGCAGACTGCCTTGGCAATGGCAGGCTGCCTTAGTAATGGCTGACTGCCTCGGCAATGGTGGACTGCCTCAACAATTGCGGACTACCTCAATAGTGGTGGACTGCCTCAGTAATGGAGGACGCCCCTCTCCCACAGAGCTGGACTGTCCCAGGTTTAGCTGTGCTTGCTGTGAAACTCTCAATCCAGAGCATTTCAGATTGCTGGTCTTTGTGGGGGTGGGACTGGCCGTGCCTGATCACCTGGCTCCCTGCCTCAGACCCCTTTTTTTTTTTCAGTTGAATGAGTGACTCCCAGGTGTTCCAGTTGCCCTTTGAAAAGGTGCCTGGATTTGTGTGAGATTTTGTGCAGAGACCCACTGAGCCGATTGAAACAGCCATGCTGGGGGCTCATGGCACTTTTTCACCTGGGAATTTCCTGGCCTGGCTCCCTGTTTCAGTCCCCTTTTTTCAGTTGAATGGATGACTCTGTCTCCGAGGCATTCCATTTGCCAGTTAAAAGGCACCCAGATTTGTGTGAGATTTTGTGTGGAGACCTGCTGTGCCTGCTGAAACAGCTGTGCTGGAGGTGCTTTTCTGCCCTGGAATATCCTGGCCTGGCTCCCTATTTCAGTCCCCTTTTTATCAGTTGAATGGGCAACTCTGTCTCCCAGGCACTCCAGTCACCAGCTGAAAGGGTACCCAGACTCATGTGAGTTTTTTGTGTGGAGAGACCCGCCATGCCAGCCAAAACAGCCACACTAGAGACCTGTGGTGCTCCTCCACCTGGGAATCTTCTGGTATGTGGGCAATAAAAATCCATCTGGAAATCCAGCATCCACTCACCCTCTGCCCTCTCGCTGGGAGCTACAATCCAGAGCTCCTCCTACTTGGCCATCTTTGTAATCGCGGTCCACACATACTTTCAACCAACCAAATCTCATAAGAAGCTCACTCACTATCATGAATACAGCAAGGGGGATGTCTGCCCCATGACTCCATCATCTTTTACCAGGTCCCTCCTCCAACACATGGGGATTAAAATTCAAGATGAGGTTTGGGTGGGGACATAGGTTTGGGTGGGGACAAACCATATCATTGTGCCCCGGCCCCACCCAAATCCCATGTTCTTCTCACATTGCAAAACCAATCATGCCTTTTCAATGGTGCCCCATAGTCTTAATTCATTTCAGCATTAACTCAAAACCCAAGTCCAAAGTCTTCTCTGAGACAAGGCAAGTTCCTTCTGCCTGTAAGACTGTAAAGTAAAAACCAAGTTATTTCCAATATACAATAGTGGTACAGGTATTGTGTAAGTACTACCATTCCAAAGGGGAGAAATTGGCCCAAATCAAGGAGCTACAGGCTCCATGCAAGCCCAAAACCCAGCAGGGCAGTAATTAAATCTTAAAGCTCCAAAATAGTCTCCTCTGACTTCGTATTTCATATCCAGGGTGCATTGATGCAAGGGGTGGACTCCCAAGCCCTTGGGCAGTACTGTCCCTGTGGTTACTTTCACGGGCTGGTGTTGAGTGCCTGTGGCTTTTCCCAGCATGCAGTACAAGCTGTCCATGAATCTACAATTCTGCGCTCTAGAGGATGGTGGCCATTTTCTCACAGCACCACTAGTCAGTGCTCCAGTGGGGGCTCTGTGTGGGGATGCAAACACTGCATTTCCCCTCTGCATTGCCCTAGTAGAGGTTCTCCATGAGGGCTCTGCCCCTGCAGCAGACTTCTCCCTGTACATCCAGGCATTTCCACACATCCTCTGATATCTAGGTGGAGGTGCCCAAACTTCAACTCTTGCCTTCTGCACACCCACAGGACCATCATCAAGCTGCCAAGGCTTGGGGCTTGCCATCTCTGAAGCAATAGTATGAGCTGTACCTTGTCCCCTTTTAGCCATGGCTGGAGCTAGAGTGGCTTAGATGCAGGACACCATGTCCAGAGGCTGTACAGAGCAGTGGAGCCCTGCACCTGGCCCACAAAACCACTTTTCTTTCCTAGGCCCCCAGGCCTGTAGTAGAAAGTGCTGTCTTGAAGGTCTCTGACATGGCCTGGAGACATTTTCCCTATTCTCTTATCTATTAACATTTGGCTCCTGTTTACTTATACAAATTTCCACAGTTGGCTTAAATTTCTTCCCAGAAAAAATTTTTTTTTTCTTTCCACTATATAGTCAGGCTGCAAATTTCACAGACTTTTATGCTGTGCTTCTCTTTTAAACACATTCCAATTTCAGACCATCTCTTTGTAAACACACATGACTGTATGCTGTTAGGAGCAGCCAGGATACATTTTGAACACTTTCCTGCTTAGAAATATCTTCTACCACATAATTATTTCTCTCAAGTTCAAAGTTCCACAGATCCTTAGAGTAAGGGCACAATGCCATTAGCATCTTTGCTAAAAAGTAGAAAAAGTGCCTATTGCTCCAGTTTCCAGTAAATTCCTTATCTCCATCTGAAATCACCTCAGCCTGGACTTAATTGTCCATATCCCTATCAGCATTTTGGTCAAAACCATTCAACAAGTCTCTAGGAAGTTCCAAACTTTCCCTCATCTTCCTTTCTTCTTCTGAGCCCTCCAACTGTTCCAACCTCTCCCCATTACCCCATCCAAAGTTGCTTCTGCATTTTCTGTTTACTTTATACCAGTAACCCACTCCTGCTACCAATTTTCTGTATTAATCTGTTTTTACACTGCTATAAAGAGCTAACTGAGACTGGATAATTTATGAAGAATAGAGGTTGAATTGACTCACAGTTCCATAGGCTTAACAGGAAGCATGGCTAGGAGGCCTCAGAAAACTTACAATCATGGCAAAAGGCAAAGGGAAAGGAAGTACATCTTACCGTGGTGGAATGGAAGAGAGAGAGAGAGAGCAAAGAGGGAAGCTCCACACACTTTTAAACAACCAAATTTCATGAGAACTCACTATCATCAGAACAGCCAGGGAGAAGTCTGCCCCCATGAGTCAATCACCTCCTACCAGGCCTCTCCCCTGACAAGTGGGGATTACAGTTCAAAATGAGATTTGGGTGGGGACACAGAGCCAAAGATATCACCACTATAAATGAATCCACACAGCTCAAAACCATGTTGTTCAATGGTCAACTGTATAGGGTTTGGTATTACCTGCTGTTTCAGGCATCTTCTGGGGATCTTGAAATATATTCCCCATGGATAAGGGGAAACCACTGTTCCCAAGAAAACCACTGCAAGTTTACACCAGGAATTTGAAGAATATTCATTACAATCTTGTTATAAAAAAAAAATGAACATGTTAACAAGAGAATGAGTTTAAGAATTGTGGCATATTCACATCATACAATTTGATGAAGCACACAAATAAATGAGGGTTATACTTAAGATAAAAGTATGTTGCGTGATAAAAGCAAATTGCAGAAGAATAAAGTATATCATTTAAGTAAATCTCAAAAATTTTCTGAACAATACTATTTATTCCTTAATTCTTCATTTATCTGATATGGATATGTATATCCCATAGGTTAAAGGCATATAAGAAAATGATAAATATCCAATTTTATATAGTATTCACCAAGAAGAGAGAGGGGAATAATTTAGGATTGAGACATAGAGGATTTCAACTATATTCACAATGTCCTATTTCCTAACCTAGGTGATTTATATATTTTTTACTTGCCATATTACTAATGTAAACTTATATAAATTAAATGTTTAGAATGTTTGCAATAAGTCAGTAGTAGACAGGACATTCCAAGGTGTCAATTCTCTCGTCAATGAAAACAAGGTTTAGATGCATGGATTTGTTTCCTATTTTCTTTTTATAGTGAATAGACATTTAATTTGTTTTTAGAAGAAGCGTTCAATCTGTCATCACTTTTACTGCAGTGCCCCTTGGGCAGTCAAGTTTGGCTCATGTATGTTTCAATGAGAGGTATAGTCACTTAATAGCAGCAATACTTAGCCCAAAGCTAGGTGCAAGGAAGAGGACAAGAAACGTGCACACTGGATGATTCCAGCCAGCAGAAAGATTAGCACCTTCCACAGATCCCTAGAGCAGGGGCACAATGCCGTCAGTCTCTCTGCTAAAAGACAGCAAGAGTGACTGTTGCTTCAGTTTCTGATAAATTCCTCATCTCCATCTGAAACCATCTTAGCCTGGACCTAATTGTCCATATTCCTATCAGCATTTTGGTCAAAATCATTCAAGTCTCTAGGAAGTTCCAAACTTTCCTTCATCTCCCTGTCTTCTTCAAGGATACATATGCAGACAGAGCTTGTTGGCAGAGAAGCCAGGTGAGCATTCATAAATGATTTTCTGACTTGGATTCTATCAGGATTCTTTTAGCTTGGATAGAATGTCAAACACATACCCAGATCTCACTCACCCCATCAGTGTAACTGCAGTGTCACAGCTACCACATTGAAATCCACAAAAATTCAAGGATGTTTGCTCCATATCCACATAAACATCAAAAAAAAAAAAAAAAAAAACAAACCTCCCAGTTAGTTAATGTCAAATTGCTGTATCAGGCAGTCCTCTTGAGAATTTGGACAAATTCAAAGAAACTCCCACCATAAGCTAACTAAAAGAAAAACATCATTTTAAAAATAAAAATAGGGGTTTTCTCTATGATACTGTAGTTTATTCTTTTGATAACATAAAGTTGTATTGTATTTGGTAAGTATAAAGTATAATTTATTATTCCATAGCATTACTATAGAACACTACAATTTAATACAACATGCTACATGAATATTCTACAATAGAACTGTTTTGCAAATTTGCCTGAATAAATTTGAAAATAAATAAAACCCCCTTAGGGCTATGGTAAAAACTATTTTTCCAGGTTCTTCCCAATGCTGGCAGAATTAGAATCTCAAGGGTAAGAGTTTTTCTTCTATGACAATGGTTATCTATATGTGGTAACCAGGCCTGCATCACCTGAGAACTGTGTGAAATGCAAATTAACACATTGCAGCCCAGAGGTATTGAATCAGAAACTCTGGGGGGTGCAGCTCAGCAACCTGTGTTTTAACAAGCCCTCCGGGTGATCCTGAGGTTGCTAAACTTCAAGACCCACTGGCCTAGAGCCTAGTTAATCAAAGTAAACCTGGAGGATCCTCAGCCTCAGTATCAGCCAGGAACGCATTAGAAATGCAAAATCTCAGGTCCCAATCCCTATGGAATCAGAATCTGCATTTTTAACATCCCCAGGTGATTAGTTTGATCACTAAGTTTGAGAACCATTGTGCTATGAACAAGGATTTGACATCACATTTCCTGGGTTTGAAACTCAACTTCACATCTCATCAGGCTTGTGAACTTAGGCAAGTTATTTGATCTCTCTTATCCTCAGTTACCTCTCCTGCAAACTGAGCAGGATAATAATACCTCTGATAATCTTCAAAGGATTGTTCTGAAGATGAAATAAGGTATCTGCAGTGCTTAGCATGATGCCTGGCACATAGCAAATGCTCAATTAGTAGTGGCTACGGTTAATTTCTGATCATCTTTTTGAAAGAACCCACTTAGCTAACATTGAGAAGATATCTACAAATAAGGGCAAACAAGATTTTCAACAAATATAAATACGATCAGTTAAATTGTCAAGATGTATAAATTAGGTCAAATAAGTGAGCCTGAAATATTGCTGTACAGTAACTTGAGATCTGAAAATCTCAGAAAAAATATTTTAGCATTTAGAGTCTAACACACAATAATTAGATAATAACCGCCAAAAAACAAAGTCATGGAGAATGACAAGCTCATTATGAACAGAATTTCTCAATAAATCAAAAGGCCTAGGAGGCCGTGCCAGGCTGAATGAAGGTGAAGAACATAGAATAATTTCTATCTCAAACTTCCTTTTTTAAATAGGAAAATAAGTTAAACTAAGTAAAGTTCTAGGTTTTTTCACCCCCAAGTTGCCCTAGCAAGTGTGTGAAAATGAGTTGTTTCTCATTTTGGTACTCTGTCCCTTTTATGTTAAGTGTGCAACTTTTACAGAGATGAAAACAACCAAGCGATTAAACAAAAAACCAATTATTCTATTAATATGTTTTCTCACTGACTCTACTGGTTAGAAGAATTTTTTTCATATATTTTTAAAAATCTTACCTGATATCTTATGGGCATTTACATTTTATCTTAATTGTGAAATGGCTCTGCACTTTTCCCAAATATCTTCTGCTTTTTGCACTATTTGCAAGAAATGAAATTAGAATGACTTCACGTTTAACAGGAACATAAAGTTCAATGAATGAAACAACCTGTCCCTCGCTGCAGCTGCAAGAGCACACAGCTATGGCAGAGTACCTCCAGGAACAAAAGTTATGAATTAACTGCTGCTGAAAAGCCAACAGAGGGAGCACAAACCATTGTTTTTTGTGACACGTTAAAAAAAAATACACAGCTATTAAAAATAAACTTTCCTGGTGGCATAGCATAAGATTTTATAAAATTATATTCGTGTATCTAGATTTTGAAGACATTCATCAGGTAATAACTACTAAAATGGGTCATATTTTCTTATTTAAAATTCTGCCAGAAACAGAGGAATGATTTAGGAAACAACATTTTTATTATGGGAGAAGAGAGCTGGTCTGATGGCTTTTCTGAGCTTATCTCCTTATATTTATGAAGCTCTAGCAAAGGCTCTTAAAATTCTTCTTAACTCATTCTGTTGCCTTTTCTTGATCATTCCCTCCTTTCTAGTCGTAATGAACTGCAGCATACTTCACATGTGGAGGGGCTGGGGAAGGCAATTGTACAGCCTCATTCCTTAAAAGTTTAGGTCTTAAATCTAAATTTCTCTTTCTCGATCAAAGGAATCTTACTTTTCTCACACATATAGATTTCTGATCTAAGAAAAACACAGAGCAAATCTCAATGTTTTTGCCTATGGACTTTTAATATTATTTGGCTTCTCAAGAGAAAATTCCAAACTCTTGTATTTAAAGTAGATTTTTCATAAGGCTGTGGGTTTACCAGTACTCTTTGATTTTTCAGTGAAAACTTTAATTTTGAAACATACGTAAATGTCTATACACACACTATCAATGCATTAACAATTTTTAGATTTATGATATCCAAAATATGGACAATTTTCTCCACACTTCCTTTCTTGCAGTGATTCTACAAAGTTATCTATCAATAATGAGATTTCCCCCTAGTAACATGTGTTCATTTTGCTTGGTGAATACCTTAAGGGTAGAAGACTTTTAAGATCAAATACCAGAAATGGCATTTGTTGATTAATACTTATATATGAATAGTTAGTTCTCCATGTCTCTGATAGTTTATGCGGAGTACAGAATTTTGCTAACGCCAAAAAAAAAAGAAAAAGAAAAAGAAATGTTTAACACTCTGGGTTTACTACTTTGTCACAACTGTGATAGAATGGAGATTACTGGCCATTCAAATATTGTTTAAGCCCAACGGCCAGCTGCAGTAGTCATACAAAAGGCCCTCTACGTAACCAGCTGTGTCTTATAAAGCCGGTTGTTCCCTTTCCCTTACCACCAGTTTTCTTTATTTTATCAGCAAGCTGTGGTTGGTTGTTTTCCACCATCCAAACATTGGCCACATTGCAGTTTTATTTGTTGGGGTAACTTCTAGATGAGATTTTATGTCAGTCCTAATCTAAAACATGAACTTCAGCAGCTTCCCCTCTTGTCTTGTTTGAGGGCATGGAGCGGCAATGCACACAAAAAAATTTGGTGAATGTTGCTATTAGAAGTTCCTTCTGAGGAATGCAATCATTTGAACTAGGTAGCTGGTCTGAGCTCACAGAGATAACCTTTTAAACCAGTTTGTAGGATACTGTGTCTTATTATTTTCCCATCTTCAACACAATCTTGTGTTTGACCCCCACGATATCAGGATTAAATCTACCCGCATACATATGGCCACCAGAATGTAGCAAAGGGAAATAGTTAAGTGATTTAAATTCTTCACCACTGAAAGCTTTCAACTCATTGATGTTCAAAAATAAGTTGAAGAATCTAGCACAGGCTGCTCAGAAACTAACAAATCAATGTGCCAATCACCAATCAAACATACAAAGCCAATTTTCAGCTATACTCCCCTTCAGACTGTTCATAGAGGGTCCAGTTTAAGAGAGAAGTCACCCAGAGTCTTCTCTTTATCGTCTTCAGGCTGCCATTCAATTAATGAAAAGAAGTGGCAACAGAAGTTAATAACTATTCCTGATCATTGAAACAATCTATAGAGGAGGTTGGGAGGCAAGAGAACTGGGAGAAATTGAACCTGATGGGTGGAGCCATGTAAATATCCTCTGTGTTTCTTTACTATCCCCTCTCCACCAGGCAGTGCCATGGCATCTGCTCCCAAACTGTTCCCATCCTGTTCAAAAACTGACCTGAATATATATTGGGCTTAATGACCAAATGTTTAAAAATTCATTGCACAAGAACAGCTGAAAGCAGTTGATTGGTTTGAACTTTATTGGATGCACCTTGCTTCCCAGAACTGCAGTAAAGGGGAAGGTCAGCTGGTAAACATTTGGGCATTTAAAAAATAAGAGGCCCGAGATTTCCCAGTATCCCTGTCTGTTTTCCTTACCCAGAGCATTGGGCCTTTGTGCTGAGCTGAGGCTTTGTTTGGTTTCGTCTGCCGGTGTGCTAATACAGAAGAGTCAGGACAGACTTGGAGAAGTGGCTGCCCACTAACTCCTGTCAGATTCCAGCCCTGTGAAGTTATGTCTGCAAACTTTGTCTTCCTCGAGTTGGGGAGTCATTTCAGTTAAAGAAAGTAGGTATTTTTTGTTTTTTCCTCAAGTACTGTTTTTAAGCGATTGTCGTTCCAAGACCGTCTCCTCCAGGAAAGGCCAAATTGTAGTATAATATTCTAGGTAGACTCATCATCACTGGACTGAACTCTAGAAGTTTGCCCTATGTGCCTGTAATATAAGCAAGCACCAAGGGAGTGACAACTTCATAGTGTCATTCGTAATGTTACATTCTCAAATCATGGCATCAACTTGAATTGTATTATAGGGAAAAGAGATTATTTGCTAAAACAGTGACTGTTTGGCATGACTAAACAGTCCAATTAATTCAAAGTCCTGCTTACAGTGGGCTGCTCAGGTAGACAGTCTATCTTAATTCTGGAAAAGCTGGTACAATTTTTAAACACCCTGTTCCTTCTCTTCTTTATTAGCAACAACTTTTCACTCCTTGCTATTCCTTCTTTCTTGTCTGCCCAGGGAAACCCTGCGCTTCTCTGCATTAGCTAATATTTGATTAATCTGATTCTAGTTATTATTGATGTAAACATACCTCAGAGAAAATCAGGCACTGAAGCATCTGTGAAATGGACTGTGTTGGACAATGACATTTGGGGTGGGAGAGAGAAAGAATGAGGATAAGTGGAAGAGATGGTATACTTTTTCTTCCTGCAGTTTCAAGCTATTTCATCCTGTGATCTCATAGTATTTACTGTTGTTTCCATCCCTGCCATTATTTCTATTACAAAAACTGAGTCCTTTTGCTTTATTTGGGGTCCCTTGGAGTATATGTGTGTTTTAAACTCACTCTTCTCTTTAACTGATTTATTCCTTTCTTCTTTATAATTTTCCCTTTCTCAGTGTGTAGCCCTTGGTCATTAGAATGATAATCATAATAATAGCAGGAATGTAATTTCCCATAATGCTAATAGTAACTATGTGCACAAACACACCCAGTTTATTCTTAGATTCATTTACGCTCTGACTTCTTCATCTCGTATTTAAATACAGCAGGTGTTTATCTTCATCAAGAAATGTTTGCTGAGCTTCTCCAGGGAGCATGGGGCTGTCCCTAGGTGACGTGGGCTTACACAGGGCAGATTCAAAAATGTGGAAATACTTTTTTTTCCCCAAGACCCTGGAGCACAAAATTTTATTCCGTTTCTTCAGATGTTATAAGTGGCAGAACCTTTAATTCTGCTTACCTAAAATTTCCTCAGCTCTGTTGGCAACGACAGACAGACCAAAGCATACTAACTTCAATTATTGCATAGTGTCCTGCTTTTAATGTAGTACTATGCTTCAAAAGTACGATTGAGAGGGATTCTCTTTTTGTAGCCATTAGATGGAAAGAATAGATGGTGATTATGTAAGTGCTGTGATTTTTTTTTTCCTGAAGCTCTTCAGCAGCCTAAGAACATGACATTATTCTTCATGGTGCCATTACGATACAGGTAGAATTCAGTGCAACAAGGAAGTTGAGTCCTCAAAATGGGTTATGTGTAGTAATAATAATAATACCTTTCTAAATTATGCCTTTGGATTTAAAAAGGGTTTCCTACTTTTTTTTTTAAAGAGATGGATTCTGAAGCATCTAAACTAAATACATAATAAAGTCTGTAGTTATTTTTAAATTTATCAAAAATAATGCAAATATGGCAAAATATCATTCAATCTCAAACAACAAAAAGTGTCTCTCTATAATTCTTTTATTTTTTTTTTGAAAGAAAGAAAAAGAGAGGAAAGAAAGTGAGAGTGAAAGAAAGAAAAAAAAGAATATGAGAGAAAGAAAGAGGAAGAGAAAGAGGGAGAGAGAACGGGATTCTTGTTCTATTGCCCAGGCTAGAATGCAGTCTAAAAATGGGTATTAAAAACCTCTATTATGCCAATAATTGTGCTTAACAATGGAGACAGGAAGGAA